>WBNO01004080.1:752064-774277 GCA_013400575.1 Peucedramus taeniatus
CGTTCCGCCCGTCTCCTCGCTGCTCCTCGCCGTGTGTGACCCCGGAGCCCCTCGGCCGCGGTGTCCGCCCGGGGCCCGTGTCCGCCCCCGGCCGGCGCTGTCAGCGGTCGGGCCCGGGGAGCTGCTGCCGGGCAGGACACACAGCTGATGGGATGCCTGGGACCGTCTTCTTCTCTTGTCAAAAATGGCTTCTCAGCCCTGCTCGCCTTGCTTTGAATTATTAAGATGGTTTATTTGCATGTTTTGTGTGTCTGTGTGCCTTTTCGAGATGTAGAGGATGACAGTAAGACGTGGTTTATAATTAGTAGCAGTGTGGAAGTTGTGCTGTGCATGGGCCGGGGGTGAAGCTGTGTGGGTGCAGCCCAGTGGAAAATACCGCTGTGTGTGGGGAACAGCCGTGTTTGTGACATAAACTGCTAAAATAACGTGACTGTCACCAAAGCACAATGTTAACAACAACAGCAAATTCCCCTCACTTTTAAAAACCCCATTTATGTGCAGAATGCTTTCAATTATGTCAATTACAAAGATGTGAATTTTACTTTAGTCAATTACACATAGCAAGTGTCGTGTATTAGCCCTTTTAGACAAACTAATTACAGAAGTGGTGCAGCTGATAAACATCGTTAGCATATTTCATCTTTTCACAGTGTTCAAAATTATTTTGAACTGTTCCATTTGATGTCACCTAACTTGTGCAGTTATAGGCCTATACTTGTATTCTACAGTTCTCTAGTTTTTTCCAAAATGAAACGACGCCTGGTGCTATTCTGGGAACATTTAAACTGATGTGTTGAAGCTTTGAGCTATGTTTACTTTTTGAGCTAGTGTGGCTCAGTGAGAGTTTTCTTCAAAGCTCCTGCAGGTTAAGAGCCACGTGTCCTTAAGGAGCTGTGCAGCTGCACAGTGACATCTCAGAGTTAAAGTGGGATGTTCAGCTGAGCTGGAAAGGTGTTTGAGTTGCTGTCAGGCTCAAGTTATTAAACATCTCATTACCGGTCTGTGTGTCAATATTTGACACATTCAGTATTGTCATAGGATAGATTCAAAATTAACTTTTAATCCATATCCTGCCTAAAACTACACAAGAAACCCAGAGCCCAAACAGATCCTGCCGTGCTGGTTACATACGTGCTTGGTTTAAGTTTGTCACATGGGCTTTCTGTGGGTGATGTTTCACTGCAAGGACAATTGGTAGTAGATTCTTAATTTGTCAATTGCTACATAGATAGCCAAGAGAGATAAGGAAGTGGCATGTTTCTTGATAAGGAGTGAGATATGGATGAGTACAGTTTGCACAGGCTTATCCAAACCATGAGAGCTGGGAATTGAAACTGGACCCCCCCACAAAGAGCCCAAGGAGCAACCATGCTCCCTCTCCAAGTTCTAATACTAGAAAACTTTTCATCATGAGTGTGTTGCAAAGTTAATTTGCATTAAAGATGCTCATAATGCATTGTCTAGAATAACAAAGCAAATCATCATCTTATATATCTGTTTTATCTAATTGTAATAAAGACTTCATTGAAGTAAATTGATTTGCTTTATGAAGTCTGGTTTATCAACATTTACTCTAGAAGTGTCTCCTTTCTTATTTAACATCATATAAAAATATTTTGACTTCTGTATTACCAAATTTTGAGTTGCTGACATGTTTATTTAATCAAAGTACTTCTGGGAACATCCTTGAAACTTGTGAGCACCAGTTTTTCTAGATCTACCTGATTCCATTTGGACAAGTTACCTATTTTTGGCATTGGTGATTCTGAAAAATACAGCGTTGAAGAGTCTTGTGTCTTTTAGCTTGGTGGGTTTAAAAATTACTATTAGAAGCAAAAACCCCACAGAGGAAAACACATTTTACTGTCATTAGAAAACTCTTCTATAGAGGTGGAGGACTATAATGAAGCTTAGTAGGCATTTAATTGCCCTCTAAACTTTGTCCATTACCAGTGGGACAGGCTGCAGTTGGGTTTTAGGTGATTTACCTCCAGTGACTGGATGTGTATCTCCATTTTCTGAGTGCTGCAGCTCTTCATCACAACTGTTCACAGGCTGTGAACATCAGCATTTTCTGCAGTGATCATCCTGTGTTTTTGCTTAACCCAGTTCTTTGTTTTAGTATTATACTGCTGTAATTTCTGTCTCTTTGTTTCCTAGGTCTCCTTGTGGGAACTCTGGACGTGGTTTTGGATTCCAGTGCCAGAGTTGCCCCATACCGGATCCTGCACCAGACTCAGGACTCTCAAGTGTACTGGGCAGTGGCCTGTGGTATGTGACTCTTGTTGGGGACTGGATTTGAGTTATTCTTTTGTCTTTTTGGTTCAGATGATAGGTTATCCCACATAGGAGTATCCTATGACTGCTCAGGACACTTCCAAAAGCTTCCAATGGTGTAGTGGAAGACTCCAGAAATGACAAAACTCAGTGTTGTTTAAATTGTAATTAAGAAACTCAAAGCTCTGCAAAAGCTTCAGTTTCTGCAGATGTTAGGAATTTTCTTTCTTCCAAGTTGTGCCTTGTATTTGCAAGGTTGTAGTGAGACTGTGCAAAGAATAACACATGCTGGTTTTGGGATGATGAGTGTTGTGCTGCTGCTTACCAGCAGCATGGCCCAAGATGGGAACATGTAACATTGTTCAAGGTACCAGAGGTACTTTGAGGAATCTCTTGGTCCAGTTTATGTTTTTTCTATTTTTTCTGTCCTGGAATAGATGTATATATAGATCTGTAAAATAGACTAGAATAGTATTTTTTAACAATCAATGATCCTTGGCCTCTTTTGCTTGAGAAATGTAACTACTGTTTTAGAATATCATAATGCAACCATCTGATGCCTGTTGGTGAACTTTGATTAAAGCTTTAGGTCCTAATGCTTGCTAAAGAGGGAATATCTCCAGACATACTTGTTAGACCAATTTTGTCTATAATAAGAACCTTCACTTCTCACTTTGTGGTGGAGACATAAAATCTGATCATTTGCTAGGCCCACAGAGGCTGATGTCTTGTTTTTCCTCTTCCCCACCTTCTCCCCAGGCAACCAATGCAATATTCTCCCTTGCAGAGCTACTTAAATTCAGCAGAGGAGAGGTTTAGATGTTGCTGTGTTTCACAGAAACTCAGGTTCCCCTTTGAGGAGGGTGGAGGCAGAGAATTAAGAAAGACAGAAAACAAAATGGCAGGTCAGGAACTGCATAGAAAAAAGGAGAATATTTAGTGCAGATCTGTAATTTATGGTATCTTGATACTCAGTAAGTTATTTTTGTTCAATTTCAGGAGTATTTTAGTTGATACCCTCTGTGTCTCAGTTACTTTTAAACAATACAGGATGTAGAAGTGGGATGGGCTGGGTGGCACCCAAATGGAGCTTGATAAATTTTTGTCCTGGAGTAAATATGTTGTCTTCATCCAAAGTATTTTTTTTAGTCATACCTGGTTCTCATTCTGCTGTCAAAGTAAGAGTACTGGCATTCCTTTAACGTTATAAAATGTATATTGCTCTCTAGTTGGAAAATGCAAATACTTTATTTACAGTTCACTGTGTAAATACTAGTGGGCAGAAATCTGGTCACACATGCAGCTTCAGCTCTTCAGCACTTTGTTCTTATAACCCTCCTTGTAGGAATCACAAACTTTTACTCCGTCGTGTATGTCATTCTAATGTTGTTCTTACAAAGATGTCAGTTAGTGAGGCCAGGCTTATTTTAGCAATTTGTCTGCTGTCATTTGGTAAGAGATGCAGATCATGAAACAAAACAGGACACAGACTTTATTCCACTGCTGTTGTTGCTGAACCTGTGGATTTTTTCACAGTCAAAGCATCCTATAATAGATAATTCTGTGCCTTGGAGTATCCTTGGTGACAATGGAGACATTTTATTAGAAACATAATGTTAGTGTACATAAAATGTCCTTGACATGTACACAGTTGGTGTGTGCGATTTATCCTAGTCACTGTTCAGTAATTATTAGTTTCCTGCTGTGAACTTGGAGGAAAAAAGACCTTGTTCTAATTTTTTTTTTCTTTGCTCTTGGCATCATCTTTCTCCCCTTCAATTAGGATCATCTCGTAAAGAGATCACAAAGCACTGGGAATGGCTGGAGAATAACTTACTGCAGACTCTGTCCATCTTTGACAATGAAGAAGATATCACCACCTTTGTCAAGGGCAAGATACATGTAAGTGACATGTTTCCCTGAAGGACTTCCAGATTCTGAGAAAGGACAGGGAGATGGTTGTAAGAATTTTTTTATCCTTTTCAGTCATATGTAGGTATCAAAGTGTCGTGGAATGCATCCAGCATTGTCAACATCAGATCACAGAGCAAATACTGAACAAATATATTGGAAGGGGAAGGTTTAAGAGCAGTAGATCTCAAGGAACAGCCTGCTTAGGATGTTCCTGCTAATCCAAATATAATACCTTTTTAAAATCATTGCCAATTATGCCTTTGATGCAAGGAGAATGGTTTAACAAGGGTTCATCTAGCAACAAATGGAGGAGAGAGAATTCTAGTTTGCAAGCAATGTACTTGCCCTGCCAGTGGTCTGAAAGGCACCTGGGTTGTAAAGGAACTGCACCCCAGCTTCCACTGACTTTGGAGTCAGGTGTTTGCTGGTTTTGCAGTTAACATGTGTCAGATTCCCAGCCCACAAACCGTCCAGAGCCGAAACTTATAAATACAGTTCTTTCTTGAACTGCAGGAAATTGCATCTTTTTCAGTTCTCCTGTCAGATTCTTTGTATTTTCCATGTGTGTCTGTGCATGAGAGAGATGGTGGTCATTTGTTTTTCCTTCTGGCCAGTTAAGATCTGACAGACTTCAGAGTTCTGCCCTTCCTGGCAGATGATCTTCTTCCAGTTGAAAAAGCATGAGTGCAAGTGAAAAGAGACTTCAGTTCTCCTGCAGGGGGTTCCAAGTATTCCCAGGCCAGCCATGAGGAACTCAGTCAAACATTAAACATGAGTGTTTGTGGCATGGGTTCAGGAGTGGATCCCAGATTCCCAGAGTATCTGACTGCCCTTTCTGCATCTTTGCTGTTTCTGACACAACAGGATATGTGCTGTGTCCTGTTCCTTTGTGCCTTCCGGATTGCTGCTGTGACCCTTTGCTTTGTACGTTATTTCTGTCAGCAGGCACCTTCACTTCTGTTTCTCCTCTCTCCTCCCACATCCTTTCAGGGCATTATTGCTGAGGAGAACAAGAATGAGCAGCCCCAGAGTGAAGAGGATCCAGGTAAATTCAAAGAGGCTGAACTGAAGATGCGGAAGCAGTTTGGGATGCCCGAGGTGGAGAAGTTGGTCAATTACTATTCTTGCAGCTATTGGAAGGGACGTGTCCCCAGGCAGGGCTGGCTGTACCTCACTGTCAACCACCTCTGTTTCTACTCCTTCCTGCTGGGCAAAGAGGGTGAGTTATGAGCCTACAAATTGTGTTTCTGTCATTTCCCATGATCTTTTCAATGCAGTTGATCTTTTGTATGAACTCCTTTTTAAGCTGAAAGGTTTTTTCCCCCTTTTAGGAATCCTTGATCTCTGTCTGGCTCAGCATGTAAATCAGTTCTTGCTCTCATAGACACTTCAGTGATGTTTAGAGTGAATGCCTGACTATTTTTTTAAAGCATTTCCCAAGTTGCGCACCTGTTTTACTCAATCTGGTTTACTTTTTCCAAGTTAGACAGGGTTAGAGAACCAAGCAGTATTTTATTTTTGGTGAGTTTTATCTGGAACACTTGCCAGGACCCCGGTATTTACAAAGCCCCAACTCCTGAGTCCAAAGCTAATTTGCTGGAAGGAAAGAATGAAAACTAGAGTAATTGTAGTTGAAAGCATTTATTGGATGGACGATAGTCCTTTTGGAACTGCATTATTTCTAGTCTAGTTAATCCCAAAGGTTATTTCCAAGTATTTTTGGAGAACCCAGTAAAAGTGTGAAGAAAAGAACTGTCCATGTGTAAGAGGGGGAAAAATGCTGCTCCACTGAGAGCTTGCAGGCTGCTTGACCTTCATTTCTATTCGCTTCTTGTTTTGCCTCAATTGTGATAACAGTATTTTTTTAATTCTTTTTCTCAGTTACACTGGTGATCCAGTGGGTGGATGTAACCCAGCTAGAAAAAAATGCTACACTGCTGTTCCCTGAGTGCATTAAAGTAAGCACGAGGGACAGTGAACTCTATTTTTCCATGTTTCTCAACATCAATGAGACGTTCAAGCTGATGGAGCAGTTGGCCAACATTGCGATGCGGCAGCTACTGGATAATGAGAGCTTCCTACAGGACAAGTCTCTCCCAAAGCCCAGGAGGCCTCTTAAGAATATCTCTGCATTAAAAAGGTATTATGTTCCCAGCAGTGAGAAAAGAAGACAGGTAATAGGGAACTATAAAAATAAATCTGCATTATTTTGTAGCTCCCAGGTTCTTCTGGGGTTTTCTTACTTTAGGGGCTGCATCACTTACTTCAGTCATTAGCATTCTGCTTGTTCTTTCTTTTTCCCCATCCCAAATTTGAGCTGAATTCACACACACCCTCGTGTCTTTCTCATGCATGGCTAGGCGCTGTCAGAGGGAATTTTCAACTAAAAAAAAAAAAAGGGAAGGAAGAAAATTACACCAGTCCCTTTGTCTGAAGTTAAAGATTTATTAAAAGAAACAGCTTTGTATTGTAATAAATCCTCCCACTGGGGACTGTTCTCTGCAATTTCAGAATCTGATGTAATATTTCAGTTTCGCAGATGCACTTGCATATTTTATTTTGTATTGCAGAACATACCTTGTCAGAGAGGCATGTCTGAAGGCTGAAAGAGGAGTCAGAGGAGGGGTGGCATCTCAGTTAGAGAAAGGAATACTAAGAATACACAGCACAGTCTGAAGGTTGTGATTGGAATGAACATTTGACAGTAGTGTTTGAGTGGGTTTTTCAAGTGAGTAGAAAAGCTTCAGGATACTACCCTTTACTTTTCCCCAGAGACCTGGATGCTCGAGCCAAAAATGAGTGCTACCGTGCCACTTTCCGGTTGCCCAAGGATGAGTGCCTGGATGGACATACAGACTGTACCTTGTGGACACCATTCAACAAGATGCATATTCCTGGCCAGATGTTTGTTTCCAACAATTACATCTGTTTTGCCAGCAGGGCAGAGGAGGCCTGTCATCTCATCATTCCTCTCAGGGAGGTGAGGATTTCTTAGCTGTATGTTAAGACTACAGGCATCTCTTCTCTTTCGTGTCCTTCTGTCTGTTGTGCTGTGCTTTATGGATAATGGAAAACATGCCAGATCCAAATGGCCCTTGTCTTTGTGTTCTAGGTGACAATAGTTGAGAAAGCAGATAGTTCCAGCGTCTTGCCCAGTCCTCTGTCCATCAGCACTAAAAGTAAAATGACCTTCTTCTTCGCCAATCTGAAAGACCGGGATTTCTTGGTACAGAGGATCTCTGACTTCCTGCAGAGAACACCATCCAAGAAACCCTGCAGCATTGACAGGGAATGGAAGTGGAATGTGGCTGATCCCAGCAGTGAGGTACTAAGGAAATAGCTGGAAGGAACTTTATCAACTTCCCAGAGCAATGCTCCTTACAGTGTGTTTGCAGTGCTTGTCACCAGCCAGTGCTGTCTCTGTTAGGCCATGAGCAGAAGAGGGAGCATGAGCTCAGACATTTTCTGTTCTCTTTTCCAGGAGGTTCCAGAGCTGCCTTCCAGCAGCCCTCTGGCTGTCAGCCCCACGTCTGCTCTGAGCCATCGACCCGTCAGTTTCTGTGCCGGCCAAGTGCCAACAGCCTCACAGGGACTGCTCAAACTCTTCAGGAGGAATTCTGAGGAGCTCTCTGGACCCAAAGGGGTAAATAATATTTTTATGTAAAACAGTTAACTTTAAATAGTTTGCAGTAGGTTGCTGATATCCAGGACTGCTCTAGAATGGAAATGCAATTTATCCCTGATCAGTATCACTGCTGTCTGTGTCATAGTCATAGTCATAGTGCTGCACAGAGGTAACTTGACTGTCAGCTTACACTGTTTGTACTGACATTCCTGAGATACTTGACCAGAGGCTAAGAAATTAGTGATGCCAGTGTTCTGGGATGTGAATTCATGGCTGTGAAGAACAAATTTTCTTCAGAGCAAGAAAGCAGGGAACTTGTATCTCTTCTTGCTAGTTAATCATCATGATCCATAGTTCTGCTTGCATTTATGTGGAGATTTGCAAGGTGTAGTTGTAAAGACTTGACTTTAAGCAAGGTCATAACTGATTCAGAACAGAGTAGATTAGTATATACACTCTTTTCTTCAGCAGAAAGAGAGGTTTTAAGTATCACTATGTATTTTTCCTGTGAAGTGCAGGCCTGAGTATACTCAGAAATTATGTGTCCTACAAACATAAAAATGCAATAATCTCCTAAAATAGCCATATTTGTTCCTATGAAGGCAAAGGAGAAGATGAAGGAAGAGTCTTGGAATATTCATTTCTTTGAATATGGGCGAGGGATGTGTATGTACCGCACCGCCAAGACGAGGGAGCTGGTGCAGAAAGGAATCCCTGAGAATCTCCGTGGAGAGCTGTGGCTCCTTTTCTCAGGTAGGATGTTGTGCTGACAGCAAGAATAAGCTTCCTCCACATCTCAAAGGAAAAGGTATGAATCTTAGCTCATTTCAGAAGAAAATAATGGCAGGTTAATTTCATCTGAATGATACTTTGTGGTGACTTGCTTTATTATCCTAGTAGCTGTTTGGCCTCTTTTGTCTGTGTTTCAGTGTTGGGACCTAAACTCTAACATGATTTAACAATGAGTTTGTTGCTATATTTTCACATCTGTTTGTAGTTCATGAGTTCATGCAGTGCTTCTTGACTGCCTTATCTCTGAAACTGGGAATAAAATCTGTGTTTCAAAGCACCAGAGGTAAAGCAATGTTTGTCATTTCAGGGGCTTGGAATGAGATGGTGACTCATCCTGGTTACTATGCAGATCTTGTGGAAAAGTCAATGGGAAGGTACAATCTTGCTACAGAGGAAATTGAGAGAGATCTGCACCGCTCTATGCCAGAACATCCTGCCTTCCAAAATGAATTGGGAATTGCTGCCCTCCGGAGAGTCTTGACAGCTTATGCATTCAGAAATCCAACAATTGGGTACTGTCAGGTAGGAAGGAAGTCTTAGACTTGTTAGTCCTACACAGTGGCCATCATTGACTAGGACTTTTTCTGCAGTTTTTTGTTCAATTTCAAGCTTCTCTTTTATGCTGTCTATGTAGTGGTGAGAAAGTAGGAAAGAAGTTATGCTGCATCATCTCTTAAATATCCTTTGCATACAGTATTTAAATAGATTTTTCACAGTGCTGGTAGGTGTAATGTCAATCTTTAATAGTTTTCCTGCCAAAGCTTTCCATAGTTCAGCAAAAACATCTTCTGTTTACATTAAAAGTAGCAGTTAAATCAAATAAGTGATGTTGCACATGGACAGTCTATTGAAAATGTAGCCATTTGCTGGTTTGTGAAACAACTTAGTGGAAATTCAGGTTCATTTTGTGTATTGCTGTGATGTTACAGGTTCTCATTATGGTGTTCTGTTATGGCCAAGTTCTTACAAAGATTTTTATGAAAACTTTGTCAATTGTTCTTGTTCATGTTGTTTACTGAAAGTGCATGACAAAAGTTCATCAAACTATTTGCTGCCTCATGAACAGAGGAACTGAAAACAGGAAGAAAAATTGGCTTAAGGTCATCTGTTGACTCAGATACCAGTAGAAGCTGGAAATAGATGTGACTCTTAGTAACAGTTTGCTGTATTCATGCTTTTTAGTTTAGCTAGTCTGTAAAAGCAGAGTTTTCATTAAGACCTCCATGTTTTTCTCCTGTATTTGTGTGTTTGCTGTGCTGGCTCCTAGGCCATGAACATTGTCACCTCAGTGCTGCTGCTGTACTGCAATGAGGAAGAGGCTTTCTGGCTCCTGGTGGCTCTGTGCGAGCGAATGCTGCCAGATTACTACAACACAAGAGTAGTGGGTGAGTCCTTGCCAGATTCCTGCTGCACTCTCGATTTTCACCTGCACCAGCATCTCCCAGAAACATTTTATTGTTCAGAATTAATTAAATGTGATGTGCTTTAAAGATAACGAAGCACAACTCTGTTCCTTTTAAAGTGGCAGGGGTGTGATGGAGACATAGGAAGAGACACTACAGGCCTCCAAGGCAGTAGTTCTACCTTGTGGTAACAAGGAAGATGAAATCACCAAAAAATTGGTATCAGGAGGGATCATTAGCAGTAAGGAGGAATATGTAGAAGAACATTACTGGGTTTTAGTTTTCCCCATCTGAATGACATGTTAAATCTGTGGAACAGGCTCTCAGGGAAGGTTAGTGAAAGCACCACTTTGTGGGCTTTAAAGTTGGTTTGTATAAAAGACTGTAGTCTGGTGTAAATACCATAATATCAGTAATCTTCCACCCCTCAATTCAGGGCAAATGCACAAATGAATTAAATGTTCTGTGTTGAGAGGTTGTGTCTGCATGCTCTGCAATGTAGAAATAGTCTCGCTGGTTTTATTGAGAACAGGGTAAGAAATTAACTCTTAATTTTAGTTATGATGTTCAGAAGAAATGTATATGAAATTTATATGAAAAAATATATAAAATACATTTTTTAATATGAAATTTAGTGAATTCATACTGTTTTGTGTAATAATTGCTTTGCTTGGTAAATGACACCACCATTTTGAGTTCTATCATTGTTTTGTTTGTCTGTTTCAGGTGCATTGGTGGACCAAGGCATTTTTGAAGAACTTACACGAGAGTATCTTCCACAGCTGTCAGAAAAGATGCAGGACCTGGGAGTGATCTCCACCATATCCCTTTCCTGGTTTCTCACTCTCTTCCTGAGTGTGATGCCCTTTGAGAGTGCTGTGGTCATTGTTGACTGTTTTTTCTACGAGGGAATCAAGTTTATCTTGCAGGTGTCATTGGCCATACTTGATGCCAACATGGAGAAGTTACTGCAGTGCTGTGATGAAGGTGAAGCCATGACTATTTTGGGCAGGTACCATTCATTGTTCTTGTTTATAACAGAATAGTAACAGTAGCCTTCTAGTCATCATCTCTCTACCTAGTAGCAGGTCACAGGTACCACTCTAGGATGAAACTTCTGCTCCAGAGAGGTTTGCTATTGCTTTCTGCAACAGCTGAAATTAATTGTTGGCTCAGTTATGGAGGAATCCCATACTTCTGGAGCTGTTTTGCAGCATAATGAATTCCTGCATCTCAGTTTGAATTTGAATTCTTAAAGGTTGTTTATTTGAAGTCTACATATAAATTCTGCTTTACTATTTAGAACAGATTCTGGCAGGAATCACCTTATAGAAACCTAAAGTATTATCAAGCAGATATCTCCCAAATCTAGTAAATGTAAGATTTTCTTGTTTGAAATGGGAATCTCTTCTATGTGCAGCAAGATCTTCAGCATATGACTAGTAGTATATTGATATTTTTAAAACGGCAAATACCTCCAAAATAGGGTGAAAATCATCCAGGTACACTGAGGGTAGCAGTGTAGATTAGATGGGAAAAATTAAATCCTCCTTCATGTTTAGATTAGTAATACAAAGAAGTTGGGAGTAATGCATATAGGATATTATTTCTTTTTCTGGACACTAATCCTGGAATCTTGCATCTGTTCTCATTTTTGTCCACAGATATTTGGACAACGTAGTTAACAGACAGAGTGTCTCTCCCCCTATTCCCCACTTGCATGCACTGTTGACCAGTGGAGATGACCCCCCACTTGAAATTGACATCTTTGAACTCATCAAAACTTCATATGAGGTAAAGTTCTGGCTTGGTTTTTGCCCAAGAGATTTCTTCTCTACTAACATCCCATTTTATACTTAGTGCAGCCAAAATCTGAGCAATGTTCATAATCTGAGATGCTTAAGGAGTGCAGGCTGAAGCCATTGTTCCACCTGCTTGGTATGAGTAGAACCTGGCACTGTTGGCTGTTGCAGATTACAAACAATCTGCCCAGCAGCAGAGGGGCTAAAATGAAGACTGCAAATAAAAAGTTACGGACTAGAGATTTCTTCCTCCTTTGTTAAAAAAGTCTCCATTATTACCTCTATTTGAGCATTTTCAGTGCTAAGGAGTTAAGGAGGGAAATTCAGGGTAAACATTGTGAAGTACTCTGCAGAAACCTGGAAGAATCCCAGTTCACATGCATTGGAATCCTGTTCTGTGAACCACATTACAGTAATAGGGAGGTGACCCCAGAATGGTGCCAATGCTGTTAAAGTGTCTCTGCACTGGTAGAGGTGTTCCTCACAATTCATACTGAGGACAGACTCATAAGAAATTTGATTCTGAATGATGGAAAGAACACAGGTGAAAGAACTGACGTTTGGCAGTTCTCTGCTGTTCTCTGCTAAGTGTGGGATCATTTCCCTCTTTATCTCATTTTTCACCCCATCCCCTTCTGGCTGTTTGCAGTCAGGCAGCTGTCATTTTTCTGGGTGTTTTGTGTGCTTCTTCAAATCTGCCATCTCTGTTTGTTCTTGGTTTATTTTTATAAAAGAGTGTCACTAACTCACATTACTTGTCTGACCTAGCCCATAGAAAAGCTTCATGACTGTAGTGTTTCTGGCTGAATCTCATGGGGGTTCTAGAGGAAAAAAATGACAGGGCTGGAAGGAATGACAATCTGTCTGTTCTCTTATCTCTGCCACAATACAGGGCCTGTATTTCTGTCAGTCCTGACAGATCCTTTTTCAGCTTTTCTGTAGAGACCTCTGATGTTGGATTTCTCATGAACTCTGAATTACTTCTCTTGCAGGACAGGAGTGATAGGGAATAGAGCTCAAGTTTTTTCTCATCTTGCTGCTCTAAAAGTTTCTAGTGGGTTTAGGTGATCTCTGAAGGGATAGTACACTTGTTAAAGAATGTGTAATTGAAGATGGGTTGTTCTCTCTTCAGGAGATGATGTTGACCTGATCTGCTTCCTTTCTTGTAGAAATTTGGCAATCTGAAGGCAGATGACATTGAACAAATGCGTTTCAAGCAAAGGCTGAAAGTGATCCAGTCTCTGGAGGATACAGCCAAGAAGAGTGTGGTATGTGACTCCCAGACTGAATGAGATACCAAATGGCACCTTCGTGGAAAGTGTTTTGCTGTGAGCATTGAGAAACTTCATGCTGCAGCAGACCAAGTTTTAAGTGACTGAAAGAATGATTGAATGAGATGTTTGGCATGGAGGGATATAAAAAACACCTGTAGGCTTTGACATAACCTCCCATGCCTAGTGCTGTTTTACTGCTTGCCTGGAATCTTTGAGAAAAGCTGGCTAGCAGATAATTATTTTACTGCCATTTAGAGAGTCCATTAGGGAATTTTGCTGAAGGGTTCGTGGCCAAAGGGGAGTGTCCATATTTATTGCCATTATCTCCCATGTCCTAGGTGGAGAATCTCTTCAGGGTGTTTATTTCACTGTTGCTCTTTAATGCATCCAAGTCAAACATCTAAAGATAAAAACAAGAGGAAGGTGTGACATAATCTGCTCAGCCAGGTCTACACAAATGGGAAATAAGCACAGTAAACTATTGAAAATGTCAGCAGTTTCTGCTTGACTGCAAACTGGTTTCCAGGGGTATTGGAATGGTGATGTTTTTTGTCCCATTCTTTGTAATATTTCCTTGCACTTGTTTTCTTCTCTTCTGTGTTACACAGATTTTTCAGTGAGTTGTATTTGATTTTTCTACTTTTGAAGTAAATTGTTCACTCTGTTTTATCTGTAACTACAGGTCCGAGCTGTGTCTGGTGACATTGGTTTCTCTATGGAAGAACTAGAAGAGCTGTATGTAGTGTTCAAGGTAAGAAGTCTTCCTTGAGGGTGAGGAAGAAATATTGTCACTCATAGTACATATTGCAAAGTAAGTTGAAAGGGAAGCAGTGACTTTGCTTTAATTCTTAATGTGACCCAAGCAGAAACTGATGTGGCATTCTGTTACACATGGTGCCAGTAAGACTGGCCCTGTTACTCTCTGATTAATTACTTTAAATTTTTTCCCCAAACTGTGAAGGTGGCCAAACCACATTCACAGTATTTGAATAATACTCAGAAAGAAACTGTAGAGTCAGTGGAAGAGAGTGTAACATATTCCTGAGAATGGAGAGCTAGGATTGACTGCACCTCAATTTTTATTCTCAAGTTTCCCATTGACCTCATCTGTAATTGTGACAAGATTACTTAAGGGTTTTGCCTCTATTTGTCAGCATATATATTTTCAAAAGAATAGTATTATCAACTGCACTTACCAAAGTCAGTTGTGCTCTGTTGTAGACTCAGAAAGAGAGGCTTAGTTCTAAAACCTGCATGTTCTCTTTGCAATAAAGCCTGAGTGACATTTTGTTAAAGCCTGAAATAATGTTTTGTATTTTTCACTTTAAATAATTCCTTGTGTTTTTCCTGAAATCTGTGTCTCTTCCTTCATTTCATATTATTTTGTAGTGAATTAACACTATGAATCACAAGGCAGATAATGTGTTTCCTGAAATGTCTCTTCTTTTCTTCCTCACTGCTGTTGTTGAGCTGTGACAGTCTCCACTCCTGTGGAGCAGTATCATCTGCCCTGTTAATCCTTTCCCTCCCAAGGCCAAGTACCTGATGAGCTGTTACTGGGGGAACAACCGTGCGGCCGCCGCCCGCCGGGACCAGAGCCTGCCCTACCTGGAGCAGTATCGCATAGACATGGAGCAGTTCAAGGAGCTGTTCATCAGCCTCACCCCCTGGGCCTGTGGGGCACACACCCCTGTGCTGGCAGGACGGCTCTTCCGCCTCCTGGATGAGAACAGGGATTCTCTCATCAACTTCAAGGAGTTCGTGACAGGAATGAGTAAGTGGTGGTTTTGGAGAAAATGGAATGCTGCAAAAAATCTGTCTGTCCTTTTCCAAGAAGAGAACTAAAAGGAGAGAATGGTGTGTTCACTGTCATAAGGGGGGAAGGTGGCAGGAAGCCTCAAGCTGGACAAAATACACCTTTTTGGTATGGACTTCATTACATTTATTCTGCACGGGACTTTGAGCAGTCATTGTGTGGGAATTCATTCTGGTTTGAACCTGTGAGCAGAGGGTGATTCTTTATCATTAAACTGCTATTTTTCTTAACCTTTTCTTTCCAGGTGGGATGTACCATGGTGACCTCACTGAAAAACTCAAAGTACTCTACAAACTGCACCTGCCTCCTGGTGAGTGACTGCTTCTGTGTACTGCTGCAATTGAACACAGGCTGCTCTGACATCAATTGACATGGGGTACCTGAGGAGTTTTGCTAATGAAGTGGGTCATACTGCTGTTCAATTAGAGATTTTAACATTTGCTTCTCTGTGAATACAGCTCTGAATCCAGAGGAGACAGAGTCTGCTTTGGAGGCCACAAGTTATTTCACAGAGGATGTGACAACAGAAGGTAATGCAACACTGCTGCCTTTTCCTCTCAGGCAGGAGCTGCAGCATAGATCCATGTGCTCTGAACAGTGATTTTGTGCAAGGCATAGTCTCGTGCTGGCATGTGTTAGGATTGCCAGTGTGTTTGAGTTCACTGTCTTTGTTGCATGATGGGGAGGAAAGTTTGGAGATAAAACTCCTCGGTGTCCATTCCATGCAGGATTCAGCATGCTCTGAAGCATGGGCACAGACTGCTGAGGAGGAGTAGTGTGCTTTCACCAGCCCCTGTCTCCCACCATGATTTAGGTTTTTCGTGCAGGTCTCATTGTCTCTCTTCTTGTTTTTGTTTCCTTTTCTGTGTCTGACCTTTTCTTCTGTTTTATCTGGAATATTGTCCCCTCAACCCTTTTTTCTGCTGCTCAAGTATCTCCTTTTGTCTCAGAGCTGGATATCTGCCTGCACTGTGAGTCTCAAGGTCAGTCCATGGATTATGTGCATGCATTGAGCATGGCTGTGGTGCTGATACCACCTGCCAGCCCAGTGTGCTGATGTAAATACTCTGAAATTATGCTGCTGCTGCGCCTTGCTCATGACACTCTTACTATTAAAGTGCTATAAGTAATTAAATATCTTTCAGTATATTCTGCCTATTGAGTTTCAGCCTTTGTCAGAATAGATTTTGTCTGGCTTCTTTCAATGGAATTAATCTGATCCTAGAAACTGGTGGTCAAAGAGATGCTCAGAACAGAGGGGGGGTGCTAGGCTTGCTAGCCTGGGAAGGTGATCCCTGTGCCTACTCCACAGTCTTCCAGTTTAAAGGAATAAGGATGCATGCCACTGAATTGCCAAACTGTTGGTAGACTAGTTTACTGCATTTCTTAAAATACAACATTAGGGATTGTCAGATAGGAGGTCAAAGTATGTAAATCATGCTAAACATTTACCAAAATACAACAATGCCCAAAAAAATTCTAAGTACAAGAGGTAGTTGTGCAGTTTGGTGCTAGGTGGCTGATTTAACAGTCTGAGTTGAACCAAGACTTCCTATTTGCTTTAGTGACAATGTAGGGAATCAGAAGTGAAATTCATGAAGTTAGACTGCAAATTGCTCCCAAAATGTCCGTTCAGGCAGTGAATAATGAGGAGTGTAGGCATTAGTCACATATGTGCTCAGTAGTGGTTTGGGTTTTTTCCATTCATTATCTTGCTTTGGGCGACTGAACATCCTTGTCTTCAAGCCATCACACTGCTTTTCTATCTTCCATATCTGTTTTTTTCACACTTTCTTTTAAGACCTCTGCCCTCTACCTCAGCTCTTCAACCCACTTTTTGAGTGTGGCTCTTTATCCAGCTCATCCCATCAGCCTCGTGCTTCCATCCTGTTCTGTTCAATCCTCTAACCATGACTATGGGAGTGTGAGATCTAACTTCTATGAAATGTACTCTTGTGTCATTTGAATTTGTATTTTGAGTTGTCTTAAGTTCTTTGTGTGTTGTATTACTGGAAATCAGCTATTAATTATTTTATAAATCCATAATTCTTTAGAAACCCAAGAAGATAAAGGAAGAAGAAACGAGAATGGCCCAGAAAAAGGTAATCTCATAATCAATAGACCACATTCTAATCTCATCTCTCTCATGTTACGACCTGTTCATTGTCTCATGCTGATCAAGGAGACCTTGCAAAAGTGTCCCTTGGGGACAGAGGTAAAGCAGGAGGTGAGCTGGGAAATAAGCATCCCTTATGCTTTACTGCTCCAGCTCTTACATACCAAGATCACAGCATTTGTAAATCATGTTGAGTAAGTTGTCAGTTCACAGAGTTCATCTGTGAGAAGTCAGGCTGATGCAGCACTGTTAAATTTTTGCTCTACTGAGCTGCATCAGATAAACCAGCAGAAAACAATGCAGCCTTCCTGGTAGATGATTTCCTGGGCTATCAATACCACCTTCTTCAAGCCTGATTTTTATTATCTCAGCATTCACTTTTTAAGTCTGAAACCATAAACCACCTGACTAGTGGCTTGTTCTTGCCTTGCAGAGGAGAAAGGTACCAGTCCACAGGACTACAGATACTACCTAAGAATGTGGGCCAAGGAAAAAGAGAACAAGAAAGAGACCATTAAAGATCTCCCCAAAATGAGCCAGGTAAGAAAAAGGAGTATGAAGGTTTCCAGTTGGATCATTGGCAGCTTAGTGGAATTCTGCAGTAGGTGCAGCCATTGTGCCAGTATGTTCAGTCCTTGTCCATAGCTTTCCCTGCTGTTCTGGTGAGCTTTAGAACCTCTAATTCCACACATTTCTGTTGAATTCTGCAGTGGATATGGATAAACTGCTTTGTATCAACCAATCAAATGTAATGGATTCACTCAGCCTTACAGACCAGTTTTTCCTATAAAAACTGCACTCTGTGTTTTCCCTCCAGAGCAGGATGTTTCAAATATGCCATCAGTCACAGAAACTTGTTCAGCTTTTTTGGTTTTGCATTGCTTCGAGTTACAGCTGCTTGATGGAGAGTGAAGAATGTGGTTACAGAAGAGAAAGTCAGATGACTGGTGTGATCTTTTCTGTCTCTAATTTCCTTGATGGGTGCTACTTAAACCAGTTCAGAAATGCTTAGAATCTGACCACAGAAGAGTAGCAGAATATAATTAAAACTTCAGGTTTTCTTAGCATTAGTGAATATGTGACTACTCTGTTCATTTATCAGCATAAAAACCCACCACTATTAAATTGCTAGCTGTGTCTTAATTTAGCCACAACAGAGAGGAGGGAGTTTGTCTGTGTCAGACTGTTCTGAATCCAGTGCAGTAAGTTGCCACTTGGTGGGGAGGCAAGTAAGCAATGAGTCATTTGAGATGGTGCCTGTTGCTTCATCTGCCACTGACAACTTTTTTCAGCCTGATATGTGATTATTTGGTCTTTGTCTTTTAAAGGAACAGTTCATAGAGTTATGCAAGACCCTTTACAACATGTTCAGTGAGGACCCTGTGGAGCAGGAGCTGTACCATGCCATTGCCACTGTGGCCAGTCTGCTGCTGAGGATTGGGGAAGTTGGGAAAAAATTCTCCAACAGGCCCACGAGAAAGTCTGAGGACTGCAAAGCAAACAGTACCCAAGATCCTGTGAGTGAAGAGGAGTCACCAACATCTGAACAGAGTCAGAATTCAGCAGTGGAGCAGCAACCCCAAGCTGACCATGAGGACAAAGCCAGCATTGATGCTCAGCCTGAAAAAACACAGCAGGAAAACCAAACTCTAGGAGATGGGTCAGGGGAAGGACAAGGCTCTCCTTTACAGCTGCTATCAGATGATGAAACCAAAGATGATATGTCCATGTCTTCCTACTCCATGGTCAGCACGGGCTCCCTGCAGTGCGAAGACATCGCGGACGACACGGTGCTGGTGGGCTGTGAGGGCAGCAGTGCAGCTGCCAGGTATGGCAGCACCATTGACACTGACTGGTCCATCTCCTTCGAGCAGATCTTGGCCTCCATGCTGACAGAAACAGCCCTTGTAAACTACTTTGAGAAAAAAGTCAACATTCTTCAAAAGATCAAGGATCAGAAGAAGGTAGAGAGGCAGTTCAGTTCATCCAGTGACTATGAACTTTCCTCTGTGTCAGGGTGAACTCAAGAAATCAGGAGTTGTCTTTGGGAGATAAAACAGGAAGATAGTGTGGCAGATGGCAGGATGGTTTGGTATTTTCTGTTTGGGTTTTTTTGTTTATTCAGAGACCAGTAAAAACACAATTACAATAGAATCCAATTGATAAGGGGTTCCTGACAGTGACTGTGTAGGTGTTTCTTTGGCTACTCTGGCTGAGAGAATTAGATTTACATTCTTGAGAGCCATTAGAAGCTAATAGCCCCTGACATATAGAATTACCACCATAAATTATGCATGTCTGCCTTTTGCTATCTTTTATTTCAATGAAGTTTTATTTCGGACAGTAACTGCTCCTTGCCTGCCCTTGTTTGCTGTAGGTTCCTGGGTAACTTGCACAGCAGATGCAGCCTGGCTTGAAACCATGCTCACCTCTGGCTGCCAGTCTGAGAGCTAATGCAGTGTAGTCAAGTGATGTAGGACTCTGACCTATAAATAATCTTGTACGTTCTTGTAAGCTGTTCTGTGACTCAGCAGCTATAAAGCAAAT
Source organism: Peucedramus taeniatus (assembly GCA_013400575.1). Lineage (NCBI taxonomy): Eukaryota > Metazoa > Chordata > Aves > Passeriformes > Fringillidae > Peucedramus > Peucedramus taeniatus. Next base: position 771,631 of record WBNO01004080.1, read on the forward strand.
GTGCCCCACTGCTCCCAGAACCCTAAGATCTAAACACAGACATTGCTCAGACCTGCAGGTTTCTCTCACGTGTGGTTTGGCATTTTCATAGTGAACGATCACTTACTTTCTCCTTCAGAATTGAGGAATTTTCAGGCAAACCTGGTTTTCTAGCATTTGCTTTTCTATTTCTTTGAAAGCTATTGTTTTTAGTTTGTCTGGGAAGCCACAAGCTCCTTGACTTCAGTGCAGAACTGAGTCAATCAGTGGGCCCATGATGGTTATAATGAGGGAATAAGTTCCTAAAATAGAAGTCAGTGAATCAGCCTCAGCATTTCAGGGCAGTGGCACGCTGGTCTGCTGGACTTTCCCTGATGATACATTCACTATTTCGTGCTGATTCCCTGTTTTTCCTAGCTAGTGATGGGTCCCCTACGGAGGACCTCCTAGGAGGAGAACCTTAGGGGCCCTTTAGGAGGACCCCTAAGAATATTCTGATCAGTCAGCCCTCACAAGTGCTTGGGGCAGAAGCTGTGCGGGAGCACTGTGCCACCCACTGCTGCTCAGTGTCCTTTCTTGAGAGTTTACCAATGGCTCTTAGAAACTACTGCACATCCAAGGGCATTTGACCTAAAGGGGGAGAACACTGAGCAGTGTGGCTCTGCTCTCAGCCCCTTATGGGAATACCAGAGCTCATTCCAGTTAGAGACAAAGTAACTGGGAGACTTAGTGAGTGCTCTTTGAAATTAAACACAGAGGAAACTATGGGTCTTCCTTCTGGTAGCAGGGTGTGTTCTCCAAGGGAGGAGAAGTAATGCTGTTACTACAGATAAATTCATCTCAGCACGGAGGCAGTGTGGCCTTGCCAGGGGCAGGGTGAGAGACCTGCTGCTGGGCCAGAGCAGACCCTGCACTGAAGGCAAGGTTTGATCCAGCTTTTGGCTGGCACTTGGGAGCTAAAGGTAGGAAGGACACATGTGGATGTTCCCATTTTACACTACTTGGTGTGCTACTCAGTGTTAATTCATCCTCATGACATTTTTGGTCTGTATTCACAGCTGGTACATACTTATTTTTCTGCCTCCTCTGTCCTGTATCACTGGAGAGCAGCCATTAGTAAAACTGCTTTTACTAATTACTCAGTAATTTATTGTAATTTTTTTAAAGTACAAATAATACATGTAATTTTACACTGTCTGTCTTACCTGTCATGTATTCAATAAATGAATCAGAATCCTATAGGTTATTTGGCTGTCTTTTATTTCTCTCTGAGCTCATGAAACATTGCTGGTTCTTTACCCAGTTATCAGAAAGAATGTGTCACCAAAACTGTGAGGAAACAAAACCCCTCCAACAATATTTTTAGTGTTAGAGAATCAAGGTATTATTTTATTCTGTCCAGGGTGTGCAAAGAAATAATTTCAGCCACACATAACCCGGCTGTGCAGAGAAAATTTTTCCATGTCACATGGCTCTTAAATAGATTTTTCAGATACTTATACAATCAAAACCCATAGGAATTAATTGTTTCAATGTTCATTGGTCCAAACTTACACAATCCTTAGTATTTGGTTTCTCTTGGTTACTTATGGATTTCTTCACCTCCGATGCTATTGTGGCCCTCATTCCTTGGTTCTCCTATCGATCTTTTCCGGAGCAGGTCTGGAGCAGCTGCTGCTGACCCTGCCAGGGGTGATGTTTGGAGTTGATGGTCCTTAATGGTCCTTATCTTCTGTGTATCTTCTGTGCTACTCCCAGTCTGCTGAGATGCTAAGCTCATCACGCCTTGAGTGATGAAACAGTCCGTTGAAAAGAAACTTAAAATTCCTCTCCCCCGGGGCAAAGGCGAACAAAACCCCTGTCTAAAGATATATAAAAAAATTTAAACTTTATATATTTTCCAACAAGTGGACTTGGTGTGACTGCACTATGAGTTTTCTTTCCTTCCTTTTTTCTTTCATTTTTTCTTCCTTTATTTTTTTTTAATTTTCTTCATATTGTATTTTTCTGTTTTCTCCTTTTACTTTTTTCCTGTTTTTTCCTTTCTTTTCTTTTCCCTTTTCTCACCTTTGCTTTCCCTCTTCCCCCTGTTATTTTCCCCTTTTTCTCCTTTATTTTCCCCTATTCTTTTTATCCCTCTTTTCCCCCTTTTCCTTATTACTCTGTGGATTTACTTTTTACATGACCCAGACCAACGCATCTCCAGGTCGGTGCAAGCCTGACGGGTTCCGATGCGGCCGCAGTCGCGAAGGTAATGTCTGCAAAGCGGGGCTGCCGCCCGCCCGGCGCTGCGGGGTCTGCCCCGTGACGGGCGCTCGGCCGCTGCCCTGATGGTTTGTGAGAGAGGAGAGCCCGGCCCGGTGCCGGTGTCAGTGCCCGGTGCCGGTGTCAGTGCCCGGTGTCACTGCCCGGTGCCGGTGTCAGTGCCCGGTGCCGGTGTCGCTGCCCGGTGTCGCTGCCCGGTGTCGCTGTCCTGTGCCGGTGTCGCTGCCCGGTGCCGGTGCGCGGTGTCAGTGCCCGGTGCCGGTGTCGCTGCCCGGTGCCGGTGCCCGGTGTCAATACCCGGTGTCACTGCCCTGTGCCAGTGTCGCTGCCCGGTGCCGGTGTTTCTGCCCGGTGCCGGTGCCCGGTGTCAATACCCGGTGTCGCTGCCCTGTGTCGGTGCCCG
>WBNO01004080.1:774654-789724 GCA_013400575.1 Peucedramus taeniatus
TGTCGCTGCCCGGTGTCGCTGCCCAGTGCCGGTGTCGCTGCCCGGTGCCGCCGCCGGGGGGCGCTGGCGGCTCGCGCGGGGGTCACGTGGCCGCAATGGCGCAGCGGTTCTGGGTTCTGAGGTGTTGTTGCTGCCGCCGCTTCCAGGGGCAGCAGGTGGGGACGGGACGGGACGGGACGGGGGCTGCCCGGTGTCCGGTAGGTTCCGGGCCCTGACCGACCCCTCTGTGCCCTCCCAGGCCAAGCGCAGCGGGCGGTGGAGCTGCAGTGTGTGTGGCCAGCGGCAGGCCGTGCAGAAGGTGAGGGCGGCCCTGCACCCTCAGCCGCGTGTGCTGGCCCTCGGTGACACCCGGGCTGTCGCCTCGCCCCGTGTGTGCCCCTCTGCCCGCTCCCTCAGCATTGTCCTCATTCATTCTGTGCAGGTTTATGGGCAGGGCTCGGGCCTGGAGTGCAGGCGCCACGTCCAGAAGCTGAACTTGCTGCAGGGTGAAGCGGAGGAGGCGCTTGGTTGGACATCTTGGTACAGTGTTTAACCTTTACCTGCTCGTTGCTCTGATGTGCCGCAGCTGATGTGCACCTTCACACACTGGGGCTTGTTGCCAAACCTGAGCATGTCCCGGCAAGGTTTTCGGGCCTGTTGGGAAGCCTTGACTGTGCCGGTTTTGGCCTCAGCCCATAGGAACAAGCTCTTTGTTGGGGGTTTAATGTCCCAGCATGTTTTTTTTTTAATAAGGATTTCTTTCAGAAAACTATAGGTGATCAATAGCATGTGTTGGTCAGGCCTTTACTCATTAATGTGTACACAGTAGGGTTTGGGTTTGTTGTGTTGTTTTTTGATTTTTTTTTTAATTTGGTCTTTCTTACCTACTGTTTGATGAGCTGACTGTGGAGATGTCCCTTTTACAGATTACAGTCCTCATCAGATTGCATCCTCAAAAAACATCCATTTGAAGAAGTTGCTGCCTAACTGTTGGCATTTAGGGGGTTCACACTGTGAATCTGTTGAGTAATCACTGCTGCTAGTGATAAAAGACTTGTTCAGGGCAAACACTTCAGTGTAATTCCTGCTGGACTGGAAAATCTGAGTAGCACCTTCCTGTTTATTTCATTTCTGAATCTGTTTATAAATCATGTAATCTTGAAATGGTCTTGAACTCATCCAGCTGCCTTTTTACTCAAAGTTATTTTCAGAGATCGGTCACGGATAGTTAAGTAACTTAGTTGTGACTACACAATGCTTCACAGTTAAGCTTGGGGAAGAAAATTCATTGTTCACTTTATCAAAAAGTGTTGCTATTTTTATTCTCAAAGAATTGTGAAATTCAAAACGTTACGAAACAACTTCCCTTTTCCTTGCTTTCATGGGATAAAATGAGTGAGTTTAAACTGTTGTACCAAACAAACACTGTTATATCCCTAGTTATGGTCAATTAAAATTTATCATTTCATAATTAGTGGCTTTAGATCAAACTTGCAGCTTTGTATAGCAACAAGTAGGGCTCTAACTAGAGCCTGTAACTAGACTTAAATCAAGTATTTGTGCAATGTATCTTGCAAATCATTCATTCGGCATAAGTTTTTCCATAGATCCTGTTTTTTTCTGATATGTCTCCTATCCATTGTTCCTATCCATGCCTTCTATTCAATCCCTTGTGCTGTGACTGGGTGACTTGAAGCCTATAAATCAAAATACATGAGTGTGTTCTAGAAATTGTAGTTTAAACCTCTATTTTAGGTGTGTAGAAGACTCTGTAAATGACAGCAACAACAGAGCAGCACAACATGAGGACAGTTCAGTCCAGCAGGTAAGACCCCTACAACACTGAGGTAAACAAACCCATTCTTTTCTGGGTGAATCCTGGTGAAACCAGTGATCCCTCTATGTGGTTCAGAGAGCTGAAATGTCTGTCAAATCAGAGAGGCTCCTGCAGAGAGATGTACACAGAAACTGCTCCACTGGGGACTGAAGCAGGAACATGATACAGGAACGTGTCCTAAACTGATTCATGATTTGAAGCATTCAGCACACATGTAGCAATACCAAAAATGAGAACCCCCATGTTTTGCTGGTTTTAGTAATTCTCCAGTGTTGTAGGAGGGAAGGACAGAAGGCAGTCGCTGGAGTAAATATCTGGACCAGGAGAGTGAGGATCAGGAAGATGATGAGGAGGAGGCAGCTCTGGAAAGGCAACAGTTCTGTTCCCAGAGAAAGAACACTGTGGGAGAGCAAAGGTACAGAGAGAACTTGGTTTTGCAATTCCTGCCCCCGAGTGGTGACACTTGATTTGGAGGTGTGGGAGGGAGCTCAACTCTGAGATCTGAGCTCAAGTGCAGGTTGCAGTGTGTGACCTGAGCTGAGCAGGGATTTGGTATTTGGGGATAAAGAGCCATCCATTTCATGAACCTCTCATGTGAAAAGAATCACAGTGGATCTAATTCGTCCTCTTTGTGAATGGTTTTCTTGGCCAGGAAACGCCCGAAGCGCTTCCTCTCCAGTGATGTTCCAGAGCATGCAGAAGAAAGTGGAGTTTCTCAGCTTGTCTATCAAGCCAAAAAAGTTAAAGCCACTGAGGTATTGTAGCTATAAAATATGCTCCTGACCTCTTTCATACCATCATCATTTTGAATTTTTATGAGTCTTCTCTGCTCTTCTCCAAGCAAGCCAATGAATAATGGGGAGAAAAAAAAAGTGTTGGGGGTTTCTCTCTGAAAGGTTTTACTTAGGCAAAGCCAGTGCCACCTTTAATGCTTCTGTGCTGCATTTATAACCAAGTTTTCTCCTTTCTTACAGTGCAAGAAACACTTTGTAGCAGTGCCTGATGGAGATGATGGTTCTGGAGGCAGTGTGGTTCCTGCTGTCTGTGAGACTGTAGTGCCTGAGGAGAATACACAGCCCCCAGCTGTTTGTACCAAACCATCCAAGTGGGGAAAATTTCTCTCATTATCTGACAACTCTAGTGAAAATGCTGCTGCAGTGACCATGGCACTGCAGGAGGACAGTGGAGGTGTGGGGCTGGACAGCACAGCTGCTGGTGGGGCCTGGAGGTGCTCAGGACAGGCTGGAAGAACTCTGCCTCAGGGTACAGGTTTTGAATTTAAAAAGTGTGTTGCTAGCACTGAGGAGCTGGCCTTGAGACTGCCCAGCAGCAGGTGCCCAGTTGAGGATGTGCTCAGAGAACCTCACAGCCAGGTGCTAAGGGTGGGATCTGCTGCAGAGACCACTGCAGGAGGGTGCTGCTTGGACACCACAGGGAGGGCAAACACCCCTGTTAACTCTAAGCCTGGGCCAAAGGTCAGCAACATTGCTTGTGAGCAACTCTTCTGCACAGGTGAGGAGTTTGATGATGATCTCTGAGAAGTTCAGACATCTTTGGCATGTCTTTCTTGGCTCTAATGCATTTGATATGTTGTTCACTGATACAGTTTTGAACTAAAGGTGGTTTCACTCAAAGCCGAAGAGAACTGCACTATTAAAGTTGTTTACTTGCTTGATGATTGGTTAGGGGGAGGGGAAGGAGGGAGAAGAGACTGTTGCTCTCAGGTTACAGGGTTGTCAAGCAACCTCAGCAGCTAGAAATAGGAATGGAAGTAGGTCAGCGTGGAGAGCAAAAGCTCCCAGGCTTTAAGGATTCCTGGCCTGTACAATTAAAGTCTGTGATTGACCCCCTCCCCCTTACAAACTACAGATCTTTTTCCCCAAACTAGATCATTGTTGAAATCTCCAATAGCAACCCTTTCTTCCAGAGCTGTGAGCAAGCTCCAGAGCCAGCAAAGCACTGGATTTCTTTTTTTAAGTGTAGGCCTAAGCATACACCAAAGTATGTGCAGAAAGGCAGTCCTGGGCTGCTTTGTGTTTTCACCTCATCCATAAATAATGTAGATGTGATACTGAAATGTTCCACAGACACATGACATGCAGTAGTATTTATTTTTTCTCCATTCTACAAGCACTTAAGAACATGAGACAGAAACCCAGAGTAGGAAGAATGATGAACCACAATAGCTCATGCTGCGTTATCTGCTTTCAGCTAGAAAAGTGCTTTTTGTTACTACTACAAGTGAGGTGGCTGCTTAGAATACTGGATGGCATCTAGTGCTGCCCCAATGTCACAGTTCTTGGTCTGCAGGAGCCGAGTGAGCCATCCACCCTCATCAGAGAAGCCCATGGAGAGCATCTGGGACAGAGACTCGATGAGGCGAGGGTCAGCTTCTGTGAAAAGAATAGTTTGGAGTTCAGCTATTGCATGTAACTGGAAGACCAGGCAAGGCTTTAATAGCACTCTGAAAGAAGGAGACATGCTCTTCTTTGTCTCCCAGGAGTGCAGATGTTTGAGATAAACAACACATAACCAGAGCTAAAGGGAAGTGCTTAGTCAGGCTCAGCTGGCCTTGCTGTGGTATCTGTGCTGCTGATGTCAGTTGAGAGGCCTTGGATACTGTTACTGGCTGCCACCAGGAAAGTGCTGCCCTAAAGCCACAGGATGTACTGGCCCACATCCTGCATTAAAAGGCTCTCGAGCAGTTCACAGCAAGGACATGACTGAGGACAGCACCTATTTCGTGTTGCTCCAATGGCGCATTAGCCCAAGGTCAGACATCTGGTTAAGACTTAGCAGCCCACATTCAGGAGAGGAACCACCTGATCATCTCTTAAGAGTGCAAGAGCTGCCAAACCTGCCCAAGTCAGGGACAGGTTTAGCTCTAACTTACACAACGTTGGTTTCTACCACCTCTAAAACAAGGCTCTCGTGTTAGGCCAAGCTGGCAGTTCCCAAGCCAAAGTTACTCCTAGCTATGAAACCTGCTCACACTCTCCTACCTGGGGGCAGGTGTGGGTAGAGAGCAGCTTCTCGCAGTCCTGTAGGTCCTGGCTGGGGAGGATCCCGAGGCACATCCAGGGAGCTGGGACCATCTGTGTCTGGCATTTGCAGGGACTGCAGTTCACCTGTGGAAGGATCCACTTCTTTGGATGATAAGTGGGTCCAGTCCTCCTCACCCCCCGATGAACTGCTAGACTCACTGTGTTCCTAAAATGGAAAAAGAAAAGGGTCCAGGTGCTATAGTGCTTTCCAGGCAGTATGCACACTCCTATTTGCCTTTAATATAAAGAATTACATCCACAAGAAGTCCCACCACCTTTGCTGTAAATCTGTAAAGGTGCTGTATATCACTTAACCTGCTGTCATCTTAATATTCACTCTCACTCTGCGTGCTAAGTGCATTCAAGTACAGTCATAGTTCCTGTACCTGGGAGTGGAAGCTGCCATCTTCCATTTGAGTGGGCACAGGATCAACCACCATGTCTTGCATCTGTTCTGCAATGACGTTTACTTGTGCAGCAGACTCTGTGTTATTCCAGTCTGCTTTGGTCTGAACGTTCTGCGTTGGAGCACTGCTGGTTGCCTCAGCATTGGTCTTCTCTTGGTTGGCAGAAGTGGGAGTCACTTTGCTTCTCTGTCCTCCATGTTCCACATCGATATCAACTTCAATACCTAGAAAAGCATTTGAAATGGACAAAGTCTTAAGAGCTCTTTTTCCAAAACAGTCCTAAATGGATCAATCCTGCTCTACACTCTTAAGGTTTCTGTCATCCGACAATCTGCCATGTAACATGCAGGAATTAAAATGCAAAGCCTTCTTTAATAAAGAATAGTTAAGCACCAAATAGTCATCTTCCTCCACACAGACAAGCCATATACTTAAAGGGCAGGGCAGAAGTTACATCTATGTCCACATAAACCAGGCAAAATCCAGTCACCACTGACCTGAAGTTAGTGTTACAGTGCTGACACACTAATGAAATTTTTTTTCTTATTTTCTCTCAAAGAAAAGGTACCGAGTGGCTGTTCTAAGCCTAAGTATTATTAGTATTCAAGTGTAAATTAAGCCTTTGAGGCTTAGGACACAGGAGGCACTTCCAAGACCAGTCACAACAACTGACTGCTGCTCCTGTTAAACAGACCTGTAAGCCAGTCTCAGGGACTGGTAACAAACTGTAGGTCACTTACCCAGGGGACTCAGAAAAGCTGCAACACTCTCCCCAACATTCTTTAGGAAGGTGACATTGGGGTCCTGAGGCTGGCTGTTAGTAGAAGCTTCTAGAAAAACAATTTCTGTTAGCACACACAAGCTCTGAGGGAAAAGGCACCTGCAGAGGGTGTGTCCCCACAGGAGCTTAGTGCTCATTCCTGTCACTCACATACATTACAGAACAAAGCACTACAGAGAAAAACTAACTGAGCTACCTCTGGAACAGAAAGCCAGCATTAGCATTGTTATGGCTCATTAGCCATGCTGAAAGGCAGATCTGGAGTAGAAGAGTGACATGCTTGACCTAACAGCTCGGCTTGGTTGCGTTCCAGATACTTTATCTGCGTCCTCATTGACTGCATAGACCCAGCACACCTTAAAGTAATCACACTTTGTGCTGAAAGGTGCCAATTATTTCAAGCAAATTAGATTAGTTCCTTTGTTTGTTTTCCCACCCAGACTCTACCCTGTGCTGCAGAACCTCAGCTGGTCTGAGGCTCCACCACCACCTTGTCTACCAGGGCATCTCCTCTTACCTTCTGCAGCAGGTGCACTGGGGGCTGCAGTGGTGGCTTCAGCTTGCTCCGAGCTCTGGCAGGGAGCTGCAGGCCCGGGATACCCCCAGCAGTGCATCCATGGGAAGGGTGGAACACCATGGCGCATTTTACGCAGCCAGCGTCCTCGGGGAAGCCACTGTGAAGGGTGACATTCATGTGACAATGGGTTCTGAGCAACTGAAACTCCTAACTTGAATTTGAGGAATCTCCCACTCATCAGTTCCCTTCCATAGATTTTGCTCACCTCAAACGGATTAAGCAGTGGGCTTTGGAACATCACCATGTTGTGCTCCTTGTGGATGCCCTTCCCCTCACAGGTGCTGCACAGATCATAGTCTGGACAGACACTGCACTTGAACCTGGTTCCCACCACAGGTCCCTCACAGCCGTCACAGATGACGTTGGGGTGCACCATGTTGCGGGGAGGCTCCTGGCTGCACTGCGAGCGGTGCTCCCGCTTGCACTCCTTCTTCTCTGTTAAGGAAAGGAAACTTCACATCAAGATCAGGTTACTATTTACAGGCTGGAAGTCAGGCAGAGGAGGAAGCACAAACAGCCCATCAGAGCAGTGTTGACTTACTAGGTCAGTTTATTTTTACACTGGCTGTCAAACCTAAGCCGGGCTCATGTAAGAGACCTTAAACCACACGCACAGAGGTTTTGCAAAGATACCTTCTACTGAAACCAAGCATACCTTATCCTAAATATCTCTTGGCATACTTATTTTAGATTAGTACTGCACTACCTCATCTGGCTTCGCATCCTACCTTCCTAAGCACTGCAAGAACAAAATGTTTCTGGAGAAGGAGTTAGGAACGCAGATGCCAGGAAGCATAACATGAGAATGGGGACAACAGGTGTGGCTCATTAGATGGACTGCAGATAAAGCTTTGAGGCCTTCTACCTGAACACAAGGGACTAGGGAGCAACTATGCACTGGGAAAGTGGAATTAAGGCTAACGTGTAGTTGTGAATATTTAGGATACCAGTGCTAGTTTAGTGTATCCAGGGAACGACAATGACAACAGAGCCTCACACTGGGCCACCTGATAGGGCTGGAGGAAACCTGTGGTTTGTTTATCCCACCTCAAATTCATGTTCTGTCATATTACACTGCCCTTTATTTAACCTCCCCCGCAGAGGCCGCGGCTTCCACCAGGCCCTCGAGGACACGGGGAAGGGCCAGGGCTGGCTTCTCCCGTTTTGGGAGCGCTGCCAGGAAGCGCTCAGCCAAGACCCGCCGTGCCCTCCGGAGCTGCGCCGCCGTACCTTTGATATAAACACGGAATACGCCATCCCGCACGTAGGGCATCGCCAGCTCCAGCTCCTCGTCGGTAGAAAAAGCGATCAGGTCCCCGTCCTCATCTGGAAAGGGCGAAGCGCAGGATGAGGGGCCCGGTCGGGTGTCACGGAGGGTAACGGAGTAGCCAGAGCCCCGCGCCCCGAGATCTGCCGGCCCCGGGACACCCCCCGGGCCCGGCCCGCAGCGCAGCCCCGGCCCCGCTCACCCTTGTAGTGCATGCGGAAGGCGGGCGGCGGCCCGGCCCGCAGCAGCCCCTGGAACAGCTCGGCGACGCGGTCGTAGATGGCCCGGTAGCGGGCGGGCGGCGGCAGGGTGAAGCGGCGGATCTCGCGGGCCGTCTCCTCCTTGCCCAGCAGGTAGGCTTTCACCGTCAGCGCCGCCATGGCTGTGGCGCAGCAGGAATTGCGGCCGGGAGCCGAAACACACTCACAGACACACGGGGCGGAGTGAACGGCGGCGACAGTGCCCCGGCGGCCGCGCTTTTATAGCGCCACTCACAGGCCACGCCCCACATTGACCACGCCCCTTCGCCCCTGGCCCTGGCTCCGCCCCCGGTCCCGATCCCGGTTCTGGTCCTGCTCCGTCCCCATCCAGCGCCATCGGGAAGGCGCTCAAGGCACGTGTTCCTGCAGCCGGGAAAACCTGTGGATACGTGCAATTCCCCTTGTCTGCTCCCTGCCCTGCTCGGCCCCGGGTTTGCGCCCCGGGGCAGTGCCAGGAGCGTTTGGGGCGCGGGGGTTGTTGAGGTCTCCAAAGCACCAGCGGGGCCTGGTTGGCAGGGAGTGGAGTGAGTGCGGCATAGGGACCTTCTGGGTGCCGTCCGAGACACTCCGGTGGGGAAACACCGCACCACGGGCAGCGCTGGGCTGCACTGGTCCCACCAGCTCTCGGCAGCGGCCACCAGATCCACCGGGCCACGTGCCAGCACGGCACTTGGCCATCCCGGTCCTGCCTGTCCCTTCCATCATGGCAAAGTGGGCCAGCTCTGCTTGGCCATCCTGGTCCTGCCTGTCCCTTCCATCATGGCAAACTGGGCCAGCTCCGTTTGGCCATCCCGGTTTAGCCTGTCCCTTCCATCGTGGCAAACTGGGCCAGCTCCGTTTGGCCATCCCGGTCCTGCCTGTCCCTTCCATCGTGGCAAACTGGGAGCAGAGGTGGGAGCCACGCGCCAGCCCCACTCGTGCAGCACCCACCGGAGAGGTTTGCGTGCCGAGCGTGACAGGAATAAATAACTCTTCCCTGAACCCCGTGTTTCAGAAGGGGGGCACTAAAAATAAGGTCACTGGTGTAAACACAGCTGACATTAAGGAGGATGTGCTGTGGCCTTTCCAAGCTGGTTGGCAGCAGTATTTTTTTGCAGATCAGATACAGTTGACAGGCCTCTTAATCCGACCACAGGAGGGTTCAGCTGGCAGAACACACCGTCTGTGCTGTCCAAGCATAATTAAATAATGATGGATCAATGATTATTAGGTTCCTTGTTGGTGTTAATTTCCTCTCACCCAAGGGCCTGACCACTCTAACTCTTGGTCCTGTATTTCTTAGTTTAAGATATTAAGAACTGAGAAAAAACTGTGTCATGATTTATCATCTTCTGTAATCAAGAGAAGCATAAATTTTAATTTCCACGATGGGAAGGTAGTTTATTTCTTGACCTAAAGTATGTATGTTAAAACACTTGGCCTTTCATGTACAGATATTTTTGGCATATGCATGGCAATGTTGAAATTGCAACCCTTTCCTGGAAAATAGTATTTACAGTGGAAAAGTTTGCCCCATTTAAGTTAAAATGTTTTCTAGAAAATTCAATTTCTAGGTATGACATGGCTAATATTTCCACTGTGAAGCAGTGGGTTAAAGTTTAAACACCAGCAGACTCAGGTGGAAGTGTGGATGGTGCTGTGTAGGAAATGATTCAGCGTCTTTTACAGCAGGAAATACTGAAAAGTTTGGGCAGGCAGCAAAGCCATATGGTGTTCATACCTTCCCTTTTGCCTGTTTGCTGTGTGTATCCTTATGTCTGAAAATGTCAGTGAAAGCTGATGACATTGTTGGATTATGTTTCTTCTCCATAAAATCGGATGTGGCACCAGCAGAAGCGGGAGATGCAGTGCAGGACACTGTGCCAGAGTTGGAGGTGCCTCAGCAAGCAGCACCTCCAGCATGCCCATCTCATGTCCTGTTTCTGAGGACCCCGAGGGCCACCTTCATCCCATCTATAAAGCCAGAGACAAGATTTTGACACCCAGCTCCAGCACATTCATTCCTTAGGTCCCAAGCTGCTGCTGTCCCAGACAGCTCCAATTCCTATTCCCTCCTCCATCCCTGCCTGTGTTTGAGGGGTGTTTGAGGGATAGGGGGAGGGTGTCCTCAAGTTGCTCTATCTTTTCATGTCACTTCTGTCTCCAGGCTAATTGATTGTTGCATTTGTAATTATCAAGCAATGCGCTAAAGTAAAATCGGAAATCTGAGTTTTCCTCTGTGTCCACTTCAGTCCAGTTCTCCTGGTGGGACATGCTGAGTCACGCTCAGCCTCCTGGGTGTGACACCATTCACTTTTACAAAACATAGGGCAAACAGGCTTTCACCGGTCTGTTGTTGGCTTACCTCACCGATCACGGGACGAGGGTGACTCAGTGAGTCTCCTCCTCCTCCTCGAGGTCGGGGATTTCCTCCCATCAAACTCTTCTCCAGCTCGCCCCCATCGCCTCAAGCCCTGGGCTCTGCCTCTGCCCGGTTCCTCAGCCCCCTGGAGGAGCCATGTGAGGAGCTGTGCTCTATTCCCAGATCCACTCGAGAAGTTTCTCCTTCTGTCTGTAAGTGGATCTGGATTTTGGCATTCTCAGCAGGAAGCAGTGGCTGTGTGGATATTTTCTTGTGATTCCTTAGGAATCCCATAGCAGCACAGCAATCCCTGCCCAAAAAAGTGGCTTGTTGGCCCGGGGTGCTGAGCCACCAGCTTCACAGATGGATGTAGCAAAGGAACAGTAAAGGAACAGGGAAAAAAAAGCTGTTGGAGTTTAAAAATTCAAGTCAGAGAGGAAAGGCTTAAAAAGGAGCAATTAGCATCCCTTCAGTGCTCTGCTTTCTCTCTACACCCACTTCTGCTGGGAAATGTTTAAAAATATTTGGTGAGGTTTTTGTTCTGAGGGCACAATCACCAGAAATACTCCTTCTGTCCAAACTTCTTATGTTTGCAGTAAAGCCCTGGGGGGAAGAAGGAGGTGGGGTGGAGGAGGGAAAATGTCCAATCTCTTCCTTGCTTGCAAACCACAGCAGAGGCTGATGAGGAAATTTTCCAGAGGAAATTTTCCCCCAGATCATTGCTCCAGCCTGAGGCTCCCATCACTGTCGCAGCACTCCTGGTGAGGAGGGGGGGTTTGTCCCCTGAGTCCCCCAGCTCTGGCAGGACAGTGTGTGGTGATGGAGGGGCCATGCACAGCTCTCCAGGCTGCACCAAGTGCCCCATCCACACACAGCAATCCCACACACTCCTTCCAGAGCTTTCTGGAGAGGTGCAGGATCCTCCAGGCACACCGGTGACTCAGCCCTGTCCCATGACCTCTGATTTCCACCTCTAGCCCAGTGAAAATCCCGTTTGTGCCTCGGAAGCAGAACCCTCCTTCCTCATTGGCACAGGCAGAGCAGAAAGCTGAGCAGGGAGTTTTTTGCTGTCTCATTTTTGAGGCTGAGCTTTCCTGAAGTTTGGCTGTGCCACGTCAGGTGTTCACACAGGCTCAGCAGCGTTTCCCATTGCTGTGGTGTGGAACTGTCAAAGGCAAAAAACTCTGGGACAGTTTTTTCCCTGAGACACAGGAGCACATAGGAAGAACGGGTGGAGGTACAAGCAAACTAGGGGTGTCATGCAGCTCCATAAGGATTTTATGTTCCTGGAGGTGAGAAAGAGTTTTTTGCAACCTATGTGAATTGCTTGGGGCAAGTGTTGCTTTGAGAATCTCACTTGTAGCTTTTGCCCTGAATTAAAGCATCAACCTGTCAACACTTTAAAGGTAAAGCACCCTGTTGTCATCTTCCTCTCTCATGGCTAAGAGGAGTTGGAAACATTTATACTGCAGTGAATTGTGATGTTTGAACACAGCGGCCTATAAAACACATGGAAAATGAAATTATTTTGTTTCTTGCATAAAGCAGCCTGGGAAGGATCAAAGCTCAAGATGGGCCAAACTCCAGAGCCAAGCTCTTTAGAGCACTAGGTGAAATCAGCTATAAATCTGGATTACATTTTATATCTAGACCTAATAAATGCTTTCTCTATCTAATTTTTGTAATGGCCTCAGGACTGTGGATTGCTATGGAGTGTTTCCCATGAAGGCCCCTCATTTCTGCAGCACGCTCAGCATTGCCAACATCAACTGTTCAAAGATCATGAGATCACCTTAAAAAAAACCTTTTCTCTCTATTTGTTGCTGTGGTTTGGGGTCTCAGCAGTTCACATTTTAATCTTTGCTCTGCAAAAGGACCAAAGCTCAAAACTTGCCCAAAATTTGCTTGTAACCTTAAAAACAGAATAAAAGACAAAACTGGGAAAAGAGGTATGGACTTCAAGAATAAAAGAGACCTTAGCAGGTCTGAGAGAAAAATGGCAGGTGCTACAATTTGGCTTAGTCCCTCATTTTTTCCAAGAGAAAAAAACCCCAAGGTTTTTTTATCATGAGAGGGTGGTAAAAAGCTCATTAATTTCTTCAGACTTTTATGAAGACAAAGTATAACAGCAGAAATTAGATTAAGCTTTATCCTTGGGAAAGAGTCTAATTAATTGTCTTGGAGAAATTATTAACGTTCCTCTCTTCTCTTCCACTGCAGACACACCACATATCCCGAGTGCTGGGAGCATTTTGCACCTCTGAAAATAAACAGCCAATGTTTAATGGAGTACAAACGTTTCCCCACCAGCAGCTCTCACTCGTCTGCCGCCTTTGGGGAGGGCTGCCATTAATTCCTGCGGACCTGCTGCCGGCTCATGTTCCGGCGGGGGTTGCTCGGGCAATGGTTTGTAAAATCCAGCTCAGGATGCGCAGGTCCCGCCCCGAGGGTTTTTTCAGCATTCCGGAGAGTTCTGCTCGGGGTATTTCCCTGCTCGGGGCATTTCCCTGCTCAGGGATGCCGTCTGTGCTCGGCCCTGAGGCTCCTCCCTGGCTCCTGGCAGAGGAGGGAGGCAGAAACTTTTGATGCCGTCCAAAGGGCTCCCTCTGCCGATTTCCTTCCCGGGTTTTCGAACCACCGGGAGAGGCCATTTCAAGATTTGAAAAACAAGCTTTATTTCATGAACTGAAGGATATTCTAAGGATGCAGTTAGGCAAGACTGCAGAAATGGGTGACTGTGCTTTTCCTCATAATCGAGGCACCCAGAGCACCTCGAGGCAGCCCCGGCACCTTCCTGGGTGCTGGGCTCCCTTCACCGCTCACCTCTCCAGACGGAAACAGGGTGGATGACTGGGGGCCCATTGGGCAGGTTTTCCTTTTCAGGGGAATTCCCATGTCTGCTGGAGTGTCGCTGGCAGGGGATGTGCCCGGAGCTGGCTCCCAGCTCCTCCCTGCGTGTTCCCCGGGATGGCTCCGGGGCGGCGCCGAGCATTGCGGGGCGCCTGCACCGCCACTGCCGCCTCTGCACCGGCACACGCCCGGCTGTGCATTGCACCCTAACTGAGCCAAACGTTTCAGGAAACAGACTTTGATCACTGGAAGGCAGTCCTACAATATTTACATGTCTGAGAAATATTTACTTGCTAAAAGAGCTCTGGGGAACGGGAGATGAGAGCGTTCGCTGGTTCAGGAATGATGCACCCGTGTACGGGGCACCTGAGCTGCCTGACCTCACACCCACTCGTGGAAACAAGCTCAGATGATGAGGGCAAATAAATGCCTGTGGAGCCTGACCTCACAGTACAGTCTATAATAAAATAAGCTGGACCCATTAACAGAAAGAAAACAGAAGCAAAATAATTTTGTAATTTGATTTCTTCTGTCCTTCACCCCGGCAGCAGCTTGAGGTCATAAGGCCTGAATGCCAGGGCCTTTGAGAGAGGCAGCAGCTTCCGTCTGTGATAATCTTCTGGCATTGATTTTCTCTCAATGAACACTGGATGCTGTTTCCTTAACCAAGACGAAACACTTCTGCGGGAATGGCAGCGAGGATGGGCTGCATGACTCCTCACCTGCACCCCCAGCTGTGCACACCCCGGGGGACATCCCTGTCCCCAGAGGCTGAGCACGCACCTCCATCCCCAGGGCCACCCCCGTGACAGGGCCACGCCCGGGGGCCCAGTGCAGGGACGTGCATCACCCTGGCACAGCCACAGGTACGTGCACAGCCCCGCTCTGCAGACAGATGGACACGGGTGCATGTTCACACACACACAGACAGACATACGGACACAGAGCGACACACGTGGACACAGCCACGCACACACACACGCACACACTCACACACACACACACACACGTGTACAGACCCACACAGGCACCCACAGATATATCTGTAGCTTTGCAGGGACATATGGATGGGCACGAGGAGGCAGTGCATCGATAGGGGTAAGCCAAGGATACAGGTATGTACATTTATATAGGTAACTCATCAGCGTGCTCTGGAGAGGAATAGTGGCACACACATGCACACGTGCATGCAGATGTACACACACAGACAGATACACACTCAAACACACACACATAGGTGCACACACACTCATACACACACAGACACAATCAGGCACAATCTCACGCTCTCACGCAGATACACAGATACACACACACACACATACATGTGCAAACACAGACTTGCAGACACATACAGACACATGCTCTCACACTCACACACTCAGATACACTCACACACACTGATACTTTCATACACTCACACACACAGACACACACACATACACTCACACTTACACACACACTCACACACTCTCTCACACTCTCACACACACACTGTCACACTCACACACTCACACATACACACACACTCACACTGTCACACTCACACACTCACACATACACACACACTCTCACACACACTCTCACACTCACACACTCTGTCACACTCACACATACACACTCACACTCACACACACTGATACTCACACTCACGCACACTCACACACTCTCTCACACTCTCACACACACACACTCTGTCACACTCACACATACACACACACTCACAC
>WBNO01004080.1:790121-806720 GCA_013400575.1 Peucedramus taeniatus
CGAGTCGGGCCCGGCCGGACCCCGGGGCGGCGTCGGGATCCAGACCCGGTGAGCATCCTTCGGGACCTGGGGGATCCCTAAAGACAGGATCCTGCTGGAGCGGACTCGGCGGGATTCTGTGCGCCACGGGACCGTGACCTGTGGAACCCCTGGAGCGAGTGCCCGTGCCCGGCTGGCGGGAGGTACCCCTGCCGGGGGGACTCTGCTCGTCCTCCGGGCGCGCTGTGGCCAGGGGTGCCCACGGAGGATCGGGGGGCTCTGGAGTGATGGGCGGTCCAGGTCGGGGTGCGCTTCGCTTGGCTTTGGTGATGTGCTTCTTTGCAGCCCCATGTTTATGGCCAAAACCTTCATGGGCGATGGGAGCCAGGTGGGTTAAATCTGCGTGGTAGTGCCAGCAACTGGGGGGAGCTCTCAAGTACTGGGGGTTCTTTGGGCAAGCTGGTGGGGGGAGATCTGAGCATCTCTGCCTTCTCTGCATGCGTCTCTTGTGCCTCGATGCTGAGTCCAGTAACTTCAGTGGGTGTGGGACAGGTGTGACGGCTGTGGCTTCAGCACACAAATATTGGTGCTGGCTTTGCACTGAGTGGGCAGCTGCAGGGCAGATGTGCAGGGCCCTGTCCTGCCGAGGCTGCGGAAGAATCCTGTGCAGGTGTTAGATGCTTGCTGCTAGTTATTCCTGACAACACAATAGTTGTTTTTCTCCACCCAGTCTCACTCAAGCAGTGTACTGGACTTATTCTGGCCTGGAGGACAATTCTGACAGTCGCTTCTGAATTGTGTCTCTGTACTGTGATGAGTATGTAACCTCCTACACCTGTGGTAATTGCTGAGCTCTTCTAGTTCCTGCACTTTTAGAGGTCATTAAAGGTGTGTGGTCTGACCAACCAGGCCTTGACTCTCTCCTCCCACTTGCTATAAAAGTATCTCTTTCTGCTACAGGTGAGAAGCAGCTTTTGCTGAGCGTAAGCTGTGACTTGATGGATTTGCAATCCTATGGCACACCATGCACCATCACAAGGTGCAGTTTGCACATAGTGCAAGACCAGCATCAGGGCTGGGGCAGCTCTTGGGGAAGGTTTTTGGCTCTGATGGGCAGGATGACATGAACCCACCCAGCCCCTTCCCTGGCAGCAGGCCCGGAGTGCCTGGGATGTGCCATTTTGTCCTGGCAGCTGCAGGTGTCTGACAGGTGGCTGCTTGGATTCCTCTGCCTCATTCATCACTGAAGGCTCTCCTGTTGTGCTGCTGAGGTGGTTTAAATCCCACCAGAGCTGCCTCCTGCAGAGGTTTGTGTGGTGTGCGTTTGCAATGCAGGGGTGCTGCCTCTGTACCAGTGGATTGCTTTGCTTCTGCTGGTGATATTTTTAACTGGCCAAAATGTTTCCATACCCAGGTGTTGCTTTCAGACAGAAGTGCTAGACCACAGTAGTTGTGCAGGGGCAGAGGAATGCTCTGAGAACTGCCCTGTGGTTGCCACTGAGCAGTGGCTTTGCTTGCAGCATCCTCTCATAAATAAAGCAAGAGCAGCGTGCAGTGCTGTGTGGGCTCCGAGCAGCCCCTCCTGCTTCCAGAAGCAGGGTGGCCAACCCCACTAGGCAGTCTGTGCTGTCTGGGCTGTGTTGTCCTTTGACACACTTTTATTTTTCAACAAGCAGCTTTTCCCTGTGGCTCATGCAAGTACCAAAACAACCACGCTGGGTACCCCTGTCCTCGGCAGGACCCTCTCCGGGATGCGCGTTTTCCTCTGGCAGTAACAGATTGCCAGCTGCACATGGTGGTGGCCACAGCAGGTCACAGCCACAGGGGCTGGCTGTGTCAGCACAGCAGGTTCCAGCTATTGTGGTCATTTATGTATCAGGCCATTTTTCAGTACCGAGCTGGACAAGACCTTGAGAGGTCATTCAGTCCATCTCCTGCCCTCGGCAGGATCGCTGATATCCGACCCCTTCCTGATGGATGTTTGTTCCTAAAAACCTTCCACAACAGGGACTCCTGAGCTCCCCAGACAATCTGTTTGACATTTAGCAGCCCTCATATTTTTCTTTTGATTTTCTTATGATTTGTACTGAAATTTCTTTTTCTTCAGTTTAGTTTCAGGATTGCTCTTTTTTTCCATCTATTGGAAAGGCAGAAAAGTTCCTTCTGTCCTTTGCTGCAGGCCAGTAGATATTTGGAAGTTGCTGCCATTTCCCTTACTAATACAGATTAAACCACACTGGTTCCTTTGATCACTCTTTTTTAGGTCATGTATTCTTGGTCTGCAGTTGCTCTTGTTACTCTCCTCTGGACCATTATCCTTAGTGAGGGGTGATGCTTAACCTGGGATAAAGGGCTGAAGTTGCTGCTGTATTTTTGCTCAGAAGACTAAGTGTTACTTTATACCTTTTACAAACAATGATCCTGTTTATACATCTCACTGTGTGTTCTTTTGCCATAGGTGACTCATGTTTATTTTTTTTATCCCATCAACCCTTCAACTATTCCTCTCCAGATGTTGTCTTGCTTTTCATTCCTTATCTTGTGTTTGCCTGGTTAATTATTCTTACCAAATTGCATTACCTCACACTTGTCCTTGTTGAACTGCATACTTTTTTTTTCCAGACTGCTTCTTCTAAATTGTTTGGATTGTTTTGAATTCTGATCTTGTCCTCCTGCCTGCTTGCAGTCCCTCTCAGCTTGATGTAGCCTTCCAGGGCAATTAGCCTGTTTTCTCTGCCATCAGCCAAGTTGTGGATGAAAACACCAATTGGTGTTGGATCTGGGATGGGTTCCACTGGAAAATGCTTCAGTAGAGCCCCCCCAGTCTGTGCTCAAAGAGCAGTGCCCCATTCCATTCACAGGTGCTCTTCCCAGCAGTGGTGGTCCTACCTTTGGGCAGCTCAGGCCAGTCCCTGCATCCCTGGCTACATTATGGGCATGTCCCATCAGACACTATCAGAGATCTCTGAAATCTTTGTTTCTTCTCCCCTTCCTGCAAGTCTTGACACCCTGTCACAGAAAGAAATATGACAGATTTGATGTGATTTGTTCTTGATGAACAGAGGTTATCTCTTGCTGAAGTTCTCCTTGTCTTGTAAGAATTTCAACTGAAGTTAAGCTGATTATTCTATAAATTCCTGCCTCCTTATTCCCATACCTGTATTTTTCAAAGATAGGCTTTGTGTTTGCCAGTCCTGTAACATCAGTCATCCCCTGTGAGTGACTGGAGACAATTCCCAGTGCTCCTGAGTTGCTGATATCGTTGAGTTCTGGGGGGAAGTCTGACAAGGTGTCTGCATTGCCTCTAGTGGGGAATAATGTGATATTAAAATGTAAGGCATTGCAGAGTGTGCTTGTCTTCCCACTCTGTGTTGGGAGGACAAAACAATTAATTGAAAGAAAATAAACCAGAACAAATCATCTCTACAACTGCTTTTCCGAGACCAGCTCAGGGCTTGTTTACCTGCTAATGGTGTTCTGCTGTGCTGTGGTTATTAGTAAAGTTTTGACCTCATGGTCTGCAAAAACAGATGCTGCCTCTTTCCAATTATAAACGGGGTTTGAAATAGTCTGCTGGAGTGGGAAGAGAAGGGCAGCCTCAAATAGCACAGCCACTCACCCAGGCAGCCGGTGTCCAGCATCACGGGCTGCTCGGAGGTGGGCCACGCGCTGTGCGTCATGGTCGTGGGTGTCTTGGCCAAGGTCTGATATTCTCTCCTTGCTGATTTTAGATTTAAATATGATTTCGCTTCCCAAAACCATGAGCTGCCATGCAGAAAGCTCTTTGGTAACCTGGTGTCAGGTGTTGGACGTGTAGGGTTTAAGTGTGGAGGATCAGGCTTCGGGAAGGTGCGGGCAGGGTCGGGTGTTGTGTGCCCAATGTGGGGACTCCAGGGGACTCAGACTTACTGAGGGATCAGTGAAACCAAGAAGGTTTCATGACTTTAGGTGAGTCACAAGTACAGATGGGATGAAGGCAAACAATTTAACCTACCAATTAAATTGTTGTGGTTTTCTTCATTTCCAGTGGTGAAAACTGTTCAGTTCTCATCCATAATGTTTGTTCTTATCTTGACTGACTGACCAGATGTGCTGTTTATGCAGCCCTTCTCTCTGCCCTTTGCTGCCTATGCCAGAGCCATAAATGCTGCAGGATATTTGGGGTTAAGTATCGGGATTTGATTTTTAGTTGGACGGAAAATTTTAAATCTTGTTTTGAACCTTTTAGGAGACTCCCAACATGTTGCCCATTGTAAATGCTACATGTAGAGGTTGACATGGTACCTCCTCAGTATGGCTGTGTAGCTCAGGGCAGGCTCTGTACCCATGTTGCCTGTGCAGGCTTCCCCTGGCAAGTTTTTTCTCTGTCAACTTTTAATGATTTCTGGTTATTCACTGCCAGCCAGCTCCTGGCATCCATTGTAAAACCCCAACTGCAGTCAACTCTGTACCTGTAGGTTTGCCTGCAAAGTGGGGTTGCTGTTTGCATGGTGGCTTGATGCCCCTAAGATCAGCTGTGACTGTGGTATTTTGGATGCTCACCTTGTGGGAACCTTTTCCTGTGGATGTTGTGGAAGTGCTTCAGAACAGGGGTGCAGAGCTCCTTGAAGGACTCACCACGTGCATCCTGCAGGGTGTCCTGGTGCAGGTGTGGGCACAGGGTTTCTCCCTTGGTCTGTGGGTGTGGTGAGGAGCAGGATGCTGGGTTTGGTGGCTGTGGGGCACTGGCTGCAGCGTGGATGTTGCTCTGGAGCAGCAGGGAGGGCTCTGTAAGGAAATATCGCTCGCGCAGTGCCGCGCACGGCGGGATGCTCTGCTCACTGGGGGTGTCCTTTGTGGGAAGCAAACTTTGTCCCGGAGGGATGTTCCTCTGAGTGTGTTTGCAAAGTCTTCTTCTGTAGTGCATAAAAGCCGTGAACACTAATCCGCTCTGGAAGCAGCAGAGTCAAAGCTTGATACTGTTAAATACGAGCCGTGTCCTGCGGCATGTGGAGTTCCCGCTGCTTTTTCATTTCTGTTGCCTGCACCAGCTTGACTTCAGGTTTTTGTAGTTTCTTTGAGGTCTTGGGCATTGCCTGCAGCGAAATGGATACGAGTGAATACCCTGGTTTGAGCTGGGATCACTTCACGGCAACCCTTGCAAACGTTTCCCAGGAGGAGAGACACCAGCAGGAGACCCAGCAAGTGCTTCTGAGGGCTGAGGAGGTGCAGGCAAGCACCTGGCTAGGGAACCATGGAGTTTGGAAATCTGGCATTAAAATGCATGGTGAATAAAAAGATGTGCAGGAGCATTTCTGAGAGACTTTACGTGGCCTGGGTGGTGCTCAGCAGATGTGTGAAATTTGTGGCTGGAATGCAGCAGCACTTGCAAAATTACTGCACCTGTGACTTGAACAAATTCATCTTAAGAGAGAGGGGCACTGTGCAGTCTTTTGAAATGCATTTATTAAAATGAGTTGTTTATTGTCTGGAGTCACCTGTATATCTGTTCTGATATATAGTTTTATATATATATATATATTCTGATATATAGTTAACTATATATATATAGTTTTTTAAAGGCCTTTAAATGGGCCTCTTGACCTGTATTATGTGTGCAGTTGCTGTGTCCCATTGCTGCTCCCACACTAAGAGCTGTGCTTGTGTGATGGAGTTGAAGTTAAAAGGGCTCTCTCCTAACCTGTATTCTTCAGCATAGACTTGGATTCATGTCCTTGCTGTGCTGTGTCCCTCCCAGTCCTGGAAAAGTCGACTGGCTGGTTTCATGCCTCAGTTCCCATCTGCTCTCTGGGGACAGTGACATCTCTTGTCACAGGGGTTTGGAGGACACTGCCACGCTTCTGTGACAGCAGTGTTTGTGCCAGCACATAGGAGAGGAGGAGTCAGAGGAGGTTAACATGCACACACCCCCAATTCATCAAGTACTTCTCTTGGTTTACTTCTGTTGCAGAACAAAACTCATTTGCGATTCCCTTTGATTCATCTAAAACAAATCATTGATTTGTACTTATATCCTGAATGTTCATTGATTATTCACTTAGTGTTTAATGTAAAAACACATCTGTAGCTGGCTGGTTTAAGTGAAGCTGCCAGTCATCTCCAGAAAGCCTTGAAGCCGCTAAGTGCTGGAGAAATCGCTTTAGCAATAGATGGACAAGGCTGCTGCAGGTAGGCTTGGATTATCCATGGTTCTCCCTCTTCACAAAACCTAAACCAGTCACCAAAGGACCAAATTTTTCTGTGTGTGGTATAAAGAAACACAAACAAATATCCCTGCTGGGATGCCTGGCTCAGCACAGGCATCCACAGCCACCAGGACTTTGAAGGAAACTCTTGAGGCTGAGCCACCTGCCTAAAAGTACTTGGAGATGATGCTTAATGTTCTAGGTGAAGATTTCCCATATCATTATTGTGCCAATTCTAATGTTCCAGTTTTCTTTTTCATGAGAAAGAGATCAAGAGGTTGGGAGATTGGGTGGCTGAAGAGCGCTGCTGTGGTGGCAGAACTCACTGGGCAAATTAAAGGATTTTGGAAAGTATTAAAATAATCAAAGAGCTTCAGCGGAGGCGGGCAGGTTAGCATTGTTAGGAGGAGAGGCTTTTCAGGGAGGGCTGATCAAGTATCTGCTTAGCAGCTTCCTGATACAGGCAGAGGATTGTTGTCTTTGATGAAGGGAAAAAAATATTTTCTGCCTTTTTGATTTGAATTGCAGCATGGGGGACTTTTTATTCAGCAGTGCCCTTCTTGGGCTTATTTTCGAGCTTATGTCAAGCTTCCCTTGCAAAGCAGGAAAGTCTGGGAGTGGCAGATTCCTGTATTAAATAATCTCTTTCTGAATTTATTGTGTCACTGGCCAATTCTCCTTCTGTTTTTGTCCCGGTGTCAAGTCACATTTGAGTCTCCAGGATCAGTGCACTAGCATGGATGCATCTCTGATGCACAGAGGCAGCTCTGTTACTCTGTCTTCTCTCCTCCCTGCCTTGCCAGTATTTACATATTCCATCCCTCCTGTGCTACATACAGGATAAATACTTACCTAAAGGTTAATCTGTATTTTGAAGTGACTAGACATGCACACGAAGATGTCTTGTGCAAGATATTTTAATTTCTGCTTATATTAAAGTGGACAGCTGTAGCGTTAAAATGTAAATCATTAGGCTTTAAAGAAGCTTCTGGGCAAAAATTAATCTCCACCTGTCTTCTATGTTCATGATGAGTCTTTTTGCTTTGCAGTGTTCATTTACTTGTGGCTATAATTGTCACTCTGGTGGTTTAGGAGTTGTTGGTAGTGGGATGGATGCTGAACTGTGGGAAGAGCAAGGTGTTGTCTTATGTCAGTGCTGCTGCCTGGTCCATACCTATTCATCAATGAGTTTTTAAACCATCCTGATCACATTTTCAAGTCTGCCTTAGAGCACTTAGGTTTTTTCTTCTTTCCCTGTGATGCCAAGAGCTTTCTGGAAGGTTCAACCTGGAGACCCTTTTTTGTCACTCACTGCTTGTACTTACATGGCAGTAAGCCCTCTGTGTATTGTCAGTGTTCTGAGGAATGTCATGGCTTAGGGAGCAGGCCTCTGGTACCAAAAGGCTGTGTAGCCTTTAGAAGCTCTTGCAAATAATCAAAGAAATGCTTCCAGTCCTGAGAAATTAGCTCCTTAAATATCTCTGTATATATATTTTGTATAGTGAAAACATGTAGTGGTTTAGTTAAAGCGTAGTAGTGAGGCCAGCCCTGCCAGTACCAAGAAGCTGGAGAAGATTTCTGAGGAAGAACTAAATTTCTTTATTCCTCCCCAAAAGACAGACAGTCAGGGGAGCAGAGCTGCTGTGCAGTGTCCCCAAGGTGTGTCCCCATGTGAAAAACAAGAGCAGTGTTTGTGTCCTTTGCCAGGTGAATGGATGGATCTGGTGGTGGCTGAGCTCTCTCAGACTCAACCACAGGCACGTACCTGTCAGATGAATTATTCAGTTAGTGCTGGCAGAAGTGTTGGGGTGGTCTCCCCTCCCTCTGCTCTGTGCCCAGACTGTGATCTTTTACTTTTATTTGATCTCGCCTTTCATGTTTTAACTATTCCTTTTTCGTGCCGTCTCTCATTGCGCTCTCTGGAGCTGGCTTTGATATCTTTTCTCTTTGTCTTCTATTTCCCTCAGTTTCCTCCCTTTCTTCTTCCTTTGATATTGTAGAAAATTACCATGATGGGGATCTTCCCGTGTCTTCCCTCTCTTAATCTTGACCAGTTCAAGTTACCCACTTTTTGAAGAACTTTACCAGGTACTTACCTAGTAGTGTGGCTTTGTTAACACCAAGCAATGATTTTGGGTAGAAGCTGATTTAGGCTGCCTGGGGAGGAGATGGTGCTGGTCCTTGTACCGAGTTTCAGGGGCTGAGTTCTGAGTCCATCTGGGTCCCTGGGGTGGTGATGAGGCCAGGTACAGCCCCCAGGACAAACCATCCTGATCCCAGAGTGAGGATTTGCCATGGGGATGCTTCCACAGGGTCACATGTGGGGCAGCTGGTGCTGATGGGCAGCAGGAGCTCATCCTGCACTTCACATATAGAGCTTCAACTAAATTGAAGGAAAAGCAAAAATTATGTTTAAAAGGAGATTAATTTGTTAACTTTGAGGAGCGAGAAGTATTTAGGAAAAAAAAACTGGAGATGCATATTCTGGCTGAGCACAAGCTTTGTCATTTGATGGCTGAAATTCTCCACTTTGTTGTGCCAGTGAATCCACATGAAACATGTATTTTCCCAGAGCTAAAGAGCTGACCTGGGTGGGGGAGGTAAGTACTCAGAGTGGTGGATGAGCATAATTAGGACATGGATTATGGGTTGGCTCTGTATAGATCAGTTTGTGTTTCGTTAATGTCTGGTTCCACCCTGTCTGTCTGTTTTATTGGATTAATTTATTAGTTTCTGAAAGTGTCTCTCCAGTGAGCTAAAATATCTATTTACTGTAAGTATTTGGTTACCATGAAAAAGTGTATTTGGCATGTGTTTGGCAAATATTAAGTACCTTCTTCTGTTTCTTTTGCAATTTAATCTTCTATTTATCTTGGGTATTGATTGCTGAAGGCCTTGGTAATTATTTGCTGATCTTGAAAACAATTATTTTAGAGGCTCAAATTACTTCTGTAATATTAATCATTACCTTGGTGTGTTTGCTTTAAGGGATGGGGTCCCTCTGACAGCTCCAGGGTGGACATTTACTGTCTGAAACAATGCTGCCATCTGAAAATAACAAAATCATTACTGGTGTTTTGTTCCCAAAACTAAGCAGATACTTGCAGAGATGCAAACCTGGCAGTTGCAGTCAGCTCATTAATTCACTGTTCCTCTTGATGGGAGGAGTGGCTGGATTCTGAAGTCAAATAAAAATATGGTTGTATTCAGTTTCCAAATTAATTTCATGGTGTGTTGATCCCAGGGCTGGTGGGGCGAGGGGCAGCCCCGCTCTGGTGACAATGGAGCTCTGCTTGGGGGGAGAGAAGCCACACTCCAGAGGGTCTCACACTTGCAAGTGAATGTGGTGCCATGCAGAGGCACATCTTGCTTTGGGGGAAGGTGAGAAATTGAAAAGTCTCTGCTGGGAGCTGAGTAATTGGCACCTGCTATTATTGTGTCCCTCCTCCCCCTTTTAATAACTTGTTTATAGAGATACCTCTCCTACAGATCTCATTACACAGCCATAGAGCACGATTCTTTAAAAAATACATGCATTCCTATTCATGTTGGGTCTGAATACCTACCCCCTTCATGTTCCTTAAGGAGAAGGGGTGGTTTTTGTGGTATCCAGGCATCTTTCCTCACTGCTGGTCAGGCTGCCCATGAGGAGACGAGCTGTGTCCTTGCCATACCTGGATGGAGATGTAATTCTCCCATTAATAAAAAACCTGGCAGGCAGTTAAGAGTGGCTGGGAGGGGAATTTTGTCTTCTTGTTATTTTAGGCCTTGAAGCAAGGGGTTGTGTTGGCTGTTTGAGTGACGTTGGCCTGATCTCCAGCAGAGCTTGCAGTGACATAGATTGCTAGAGAGCACGAGAGGCGACGTTTGGCATCCGCCCCTGGGATCTCTACTGCACTGAATCCCACTTCCTGCTCATGCATCAAGTGATATGTTTAATTGGTTTAACAGTTTCATCCTTGTTCTTTTATTAGTGGATCATGGTGCAAAAGAAAGCTGGGAGCATTTTTGGATCCTGTCCTGGGTAATTTGATGAGTAAGACTCACTGAGCTTCATCTCTCTGCAGGTGCAGTGGTGCATCTCCTGCAGGGGATGCAGCAGGAAGAACATCTCCTCCTCCTCCTCCCAAACACATGTGTGGGGAAAGGAGGAGGAGGAGAGGGCAAAATCATGTCCTTAACAATTATTTTCTGATTCTTTTCATCACCTTAAAGAACAAAATGATAAAGGGAGCCTCAGAAAAGAGGGCATTCCAGCAAGCCCTGGCAGGGATGTAATCTCTTTTCTGCATACTGAGGTATAAAGATAATTCCAATCGGGTTTGAAACAGCGGATGGCAAATAATTCTTGAGCAATCCGCTTATGGTGTTCCAGGATGCGAATGAAAACCACTAATGGGATAAAGAAGGATCTAGATAATTATCTCGACTGCATTAAATCCCATCCTTTCAGGAGAATACTCTTGTGTGGACACTGATTTCATGTGTATCAAATGCTAAAGCTGACTAGACATTTTCAGAAGCTGGTTGATTCCAATGCAGCCATCCTCTCTTGGTGATCATCTATTTTTTATCTACCTGATTGGTCATAATAAATCTGATTCCTGGTCTCTGCTGCCCTGTTTCCTTTTTTCCCCTCCCTGCAGCAGGTTAAAGCTGTGACACACATTCTCTCCAGGGCAGATTTGAAACCTCCTTTATCTTTTTCTCCTTTCATTTGGTCTGCTGTTTTGAGAGACTTCCTGGGTTTTTTTCCCCTTGTTTTACAGCTGGTAGTGCTGTTGTTTTAAGTCTGACAGAAGCGCTGCATGTAACATTTAGGTGTGCAAGATATTTTTTAATTGATCCATTTTTTTCCCCCCTCAAGAACTCTGCCTTCCAGTGTGGGGGACGGTGCTGTGCTGCAAAACAAATCCTGTTGTACAGTCAGCTAATGAGGCTCTTGTGGTAGGCTCTTTGTGTTTGAATCTAATGGACACCCCATGGATGGAATGGAGGATGGCAGAAAGAGAAAGGAACAGTTTTGTAGTGACTGAGACCATTGCATTTAGATGGGGTTGGCTCAGTTAACAGCATTCAAAGCTTTGTGTTACAGAAACTGTTCTCTGAGACCCCCTGGTCAGAGGAAAGGGTGACACAAACGCACATCTAAGAATGTGGATGACAGAAAAGCACCTCTAGGAAGTGGCTGATTCTTCATTATCCCCCAGCACCTTAGGCAACTGCATTTTCCAGCTGTCAGAGAGTCATTTCTCTGCAGCCTCACATCAAGTGTTCCCCAAGTGAACTGAGGCATGTCTGAGCTGGCTGCAGCATCTTCTGGTGAGCCAGGCTGTGTGTCCCACAATGGGAGCAATCTGGAGACTCTCAGCTGAAGACGGCTGCCCACGAGCTGTCCTCCAGCTGGAAGAGGAGGATTGACAGTTGGCATCATTCCTTTGCACTCCAGAGGACAGATGCTGTTCATGGCTCTTTTGTCAGGGAAAGAGTCCCATCATTCATTTGGAGAGTGCCCAAATGCAGCTTCTCAGTAGCAGACCCTCTGAAACCACAAGGTTCCCATATTTATGTGCTGGCATGGCAGCCTTGTTAAGGCTCAGCTGTCTTTAAATATACAGAAGGATTTCCTTGTTCTTAGTGAGAATGCAAAGAGGAAATTCTGTCCTGTCCAAGGTGGACTTGGGTTTCCAATCTCCCTCATGTGGCAGAGAGAGGTTACAAGGGCCAGTTTTGTGCTGAAATCCAAGGGGTTGGTGTGTCTCTTTTTGCTATGAACTGTAATTTGCTTTTGACACCAGAATTGTTGTTCACACCACCGTGAGCTGTCACTTGCCTGTCCAAATTGGAGGATCTCCTTAGAGGCACATGAAGCTCAACCCTTCCATACCAGGCTCGGATTTGAGACAGGTAGGTGGCACAAGGGTGTGATGTGCAGCTGGCACACCCTGATAAGGCACTTACCAAGCAGGGCTCTGTGTAAAGAAAAGGCTATGTGGGATCCTTGGAGCTCTGGAAGGCTCTTTAGGAAATGAGTTATGTTTAAAAAATTTGGTCATTTTTTATTTTGGTGACGTGATTCTTGAACAGCAACTCTTAAATTTAAATGCTCACACATAAGAGTCAGTATGAAGGTTTCTTCACCTTCTGATCACAGTTGTGTGCCCTGTGGCTCTAGGAGCAGGGCTGAACTTAACAGTGATGCCTGGTGCAGGCTTTTGCCTAAAAATACTGACATTCTGCAAGAGGAGTCTGGCAAGGTCCGACAGCTGATTCCTTAAAATCAATTGATTGCTGTTTAAAATAAGATATCCATCCTACACACTCGTGATTTGCACAGAGATCCTGATGAGCATTTTCACCTGGATCTTGGTATCGCTGTACACCCTTCAGATGAACCACTCATTAAGAAATCTCATTACTTGCTCCATTAAAGGTGTCTGGTTAGCTGAATTGCTAATTGAAGTGTCCTTTCTTCAACCCAGTGTTGTGATGGAGCCGTTCCTGGGGCTTTTATGCCAAGTGTTACCTCCACAGAGCATTATAAATGATCTCCTGCCATCTCCTGCTTGGGTGAGCGCTACCCAGAGAGAAACTGTGTTTTTTTCCGGATGTCTGCACAGCTCTCAAGTGACTTGCACAATGCACACACACAGAAAGGCAGATATTTCATGTCTCTTTGGAAATGTCAAGACAGTGGCAGATCGCTTAGCCTGGGTCGTGCTGTCTGTTCATAACTTCTAAAATGCAGGTCAAGGAATGTTGCTGTAATAGTTAAAGGTCAGGGAAAATTACAACCTGTAGCCCTTTGTAGCAGCTGTGGTCATCAAAGGAGGTGTTTTCCTCCTGGGATTGAAACTTTCAGCACTTTTCTGTTGTTCCAGAGTGCTGGTTAGTTGTTCTGCAAGCCTACAAACCAAAGGTGGCCATTTCTGCACATACCCCTGATGGTGCTCAGAGGCCCCAGCTGAGACCAGGATCCTCTCTAGTGTGCCCTGAATGTCCTGGGTGCACTGGGAACCTTCTCAGAGAGCTTCACCATGAAAGGCTGGACCAGAAGGAGTGGGTCCCTGTGGGTGAGGTGGTTGTCAGTGGCAGAATTTGAAATCCACGTTGACTCATCAGCAATGTTTGGTTACCAAGGTCACTGCAGTGCTGGGATGTACATGGGGGTCATTTGCATCAGACTTCAGGATTTCATGGAGAGGAGGAAAGGGAAGATGTTGACAAGAGAGCTTGTAGGTGGGTAGAATTCAGATCACTGCCAGCCAGTGCAGAAAAGGTCAATAAATTCTTTAGTCTGCTGGTGTGTGGCGTAGCACACCAGCGAGAAGGTGTGGATTTTGTACATGCACTCATGTTTAGTTTGGCTTCCAGGAGAAGTCCTTATCTCTTCTCCTGCTGCCAGCTTCTTTGGAGCTGTCCTCCTTCCCTCTGCTCTGCCTACATTTCTTGCTGTGATTTCAATTATTTATACCATTTCTCTTCCCCTTAAACTGCTCCACTGCCTGTGCACTATGGAAGCAGCTGTCGCTTCCCAAGCCTGTTCAGCTGATGTGTGAAGAGTTGATCCCTGTGCACACAACTCGTTAAGAGCATTTCAGGGCTCTTCAGTGTGGGCTACTATGTGGATGTAAAACTGCAATTGGATCTTACCTTACAGAAGATTGTAAGTGCTGCTGGTGAAGTAATGATCTACTTATTGATGTCAAATAGCAGGAAGGAGCTGCTCAGGGTAACAAGGGGAGAGGAGGAAGATTTTGCAGAGGAGTATGTCCTCTTCTGATGAAAATGAAGCAGCTTAAAACTAGAGGTTATTCTTCTCTTGGTTCCACCAGTGTGCGTTCAGCAGAAGCTCATTAAAATAATTTAATTTCTTTTTGACACAGGCTGATGTCACAGAGGTGACAGGGAGGCGCAGATTCACCCGGCCGGTCTGGATCCAGAGCTGAGGCTGAGAGAGGCAAATTCAGCCTTTCAATTTAGTCCTCCCTCATTTTTACCTCTGCAACATTAAGCTTGGAGAATGAGCAGAAAATGTTTAAATCCCTTTCTTCATTGCTGCCATGTTCAAACTGAATTAAATCTCATCCAAAGGCAGCCTGTGCTGTAGGAAACATCTGCTATGGTCCAAATTATGTTTTGAGGTCAGAATTAAAATGTATGTAACTGTTGAGCAATGAGTAATGAATACTCAAATCCCACTCTTTGCCAACAGTTGTTTTGCAAGATGTGATTTGTACACATCCTTTGTACCTGTGCAGGTACATTAATGGGTTTTTAGAATAGGAACCAGCACAACGTGTCACAAAAAAGAATGGTTATAAGGTGAAGTGGCTTGCTAGAAATTTAAATAATTTTTTATTTCAAGCTTGCATTTATTTATTTGACTTCTACAAATGTAGCTTCTGGAGTGTAATTGATGTGAGGATGCAATTGTATTCACAGCTCATCTGTGTCAGGGGCAATATTTATTTGCAATGGCTGCTCCATGAAATATCTGTTCTCTCCTCTTCGCTCCTCCATCCCATAAGTAGACGTGAGGGAAAGTACAATTTTTAGAGCTGTTCTAGATATAGTCCTTAAAGAATTTTTTGATTGTGTAACTGGAAAGAGCTTTTGAAATTATAGAACAAGTCTCAAGTAGAGAATGGCCAGGGAGAGGCTGGTGCCCTACTCTATTTTATGGGCTCTCAGTCTGCTAATGAAGAAAAACTAAAGCTCCCACTTCAGACCATGTCTGAGGACTGAGACTCTTGGGGTGTGTTTGAGTGCATGGGCTTCCTTCTGGTTTCCTTTGGGTAGAGACCATTCAAGTTTAAAAAAATCACTCAGGTTCCTTAAATTGTGTCCTGTCTTTCAGTGGGAATTGCAGAGATAATTGCAAACTGAGGAGAGACTGACAAAAATGAATGAGGCAGAAGTTTGGGCAAGTGTGCTAAAGTCATACTTGTGGTGCACAGAGCCCAACATTGGTACCACGTGTGTTTCAGAGGTTGCTTACATGGTACTGCCAGGTTCCCAGTGGATGAATGGATGTCTCTGTTCAGAGTGGGGGCTCCTGAGGCCCCACAGCAGTAGGGTGAGGGTGGAGTAGGTGAGAGCAGGAGTCACCTGACTCCTAGACAGGGAAGTGGATTGATGAAAAGCAAAGCCCTCTACAAGGCTGGCTGGGTGTCATTCAGCCCATTTCACAGGTGGGCAGTCAGGGCACAGGAGAGGTTCCCAACCTGCTGGATGCATAAATCCCTTTGGAACCTCCCTCTGAGCATCCTTCCTGCAGCCCCTCAAACACAAAATCCATGTCTACAGAAAGATGGTTTGCATTTCTCTGCTGGCATATGCTACTGGAGGAATGGCATTTATTGGGTTTTTCTGGGAGATCTCCCCTTGTTCTGGGCTGGGAGGTCTGTGGGACTCGGGGCAGGAACCTCGAGGTGTGCCAGGAGGACAGACAGAGCATCCTCTCTGCAGCATCTCACCCTGCTCAGCCCTGTGTTGTTCAACAAGGCTCCAGTGCCAGACAAAACACACGTGTGGGGAGGCAGCTGGTGCCAGAGCTGCTGGAGGAGAGCAGCAGTTGGCCATTAGTGTGCTCAGAGCTTGGGTGGATTGATTGTGCTGCCGTGGAAACCCAGGGCCAGGGGACAGGGGTGGAAGGTCACACCACAGGCTGCTGTCGATGCAGAAGAATGAGAGAGATTTTCATCTTTTGTGGCGCCTCTTTTCCTACTTTGGAAAAAGCTTTTATTTTATGTGTCTGTGTAAATGCTTTATAACCCAAGTGCTGTGAGTACTTTGAGTAATTGCTCAAAAATTGATGGTGAATTTTGACCATGTACAGACAGTGCCTTCAAGTTCCAAGGATTCTTTTCTCAGATTGTGATGCATTTTTTTACTGCATTTAAATGAGTTATTTTATATAAATTCTGAGTGCTGGCAGGCTTACAATAGCTGGGGTTTTTTTTAAGCTTGTTTTTTCTTAGGGACTAAAACAATGTCCTTCTTCCCAACAGCTTTCAAAATCTCAGGCTCACTTCAGCCCAGTTAGGCCATGGTATGGAAACCCCAGAGATGATCTGAAATCCTCTGGGTATTTTGAAGATAGCCAGGAGGGCAGAAAAGAGATCTCTTGGTGGCTCTGTTAGGCATGGGTGAATCTGTACGGAAGGTGTTATCTTCATATCCCAAACCCCAAGTTCTTTAATCAAAGCTTTTGTTTGAGTACAGGATGCCCAGATGTTGGGTTCCCCTGGGGGTGGGGTGTGTTGGGGTGGCTGTAGCCAGCAGCATTCTCTGTGCCTGGTCAGCCTAGCAGCCCATCCCTCATAAAGTCCTGCCAATGCAGAAAATAAACAAGACCCAAGTTTTTAATGCTTTCTCACACTTTTAGCAAGAGTTAGAAGTAATCACAGAAAGAAAATATCCGGGGTGGGGG
>WBNO01004080.1:806756-873004 GCA_013400575.1 Peucedramus taeniatus
CAAAGGGGGGCAGCATTAATGGGCCCATCCATTTCAGTATTCCTACCTATGGCCATAGCCTCATTCTCTAATTTTTGTTGCTCTGGCTGCTTTGTTTTTCCTTCATTGCAATCAAGATAATGCAGTACAATAGTGCACTAAGAATTCCAGCTATTCAATTACCTTTCAGAAGTTGACTTAATTGGCTCTTTAAGTGATAGCTCTCTATTGTGTGCAATCAGCACCACTCAAGGAGGGAGCAGGGAGAAGAGAAGGACTTTTTTTCTAATCAATAAACAGAGGTCTTTGAAATAATGCTGCTTGCAATTTGTATCACTGGTTAAATTACACTGAAGATGATCATCTGCACCTTCCTGGAGGAGCATGGCCCTAGCAGAGTAATAAAGCTTTGCTATCCACTAACACAGACTATTTTACTCTGTGTTTCAACTTAATCCAGTATTCTCCCCTTGAACTTTTATTTCCCCACCAAGTATTAAAGAAAACCAAAACCAAGCTGCTGCAGAGCCTGGCACAGATGGTTTAGGAAAGTCTAATATGGAATGACTAATCATTTGGTTTGCACCTCATAAAGTATGCAAATGAATGTGATACCTGATGATAAATAATTCAAAGTTGAGATGCAAGGCAAGGGGAGATTATAGAAGGAATAAATATATGTAAACCAACCTTAAGAAAAATAAGCAATCTCAAAAGCTTAAGCTCATCTTCCAAGCTAATCCATAGAAACAGCTGCTTCTTGGTGCAGGTTTGCTTCCAGTGCTTGAATCCAGGGGATTTTAGGCCAGCAGGATTTCCAGTTTGTAGTCAGAGTTCGGCCAAAACAACAAATCTGAGGAGCTGCCCCCCTGTCACAGCTCTGTTGCACTGCAGCTCGTCAGTGATCCTGGTTTAGGCAGCAGGAAAGCTTTGCCAAGCGGATCAGATTTCTTTTTTATATATATTTTTTGGTTTATTTTTTCCTAGTTATTGGGTTAAAGGTCTGCTTCATAGTTTCATTAAAGCTAAAATTACTAGTCATAATTAACTATTTTGTCATAATTAGAAAAATTTTGAATCCAGAAAGGTCTTCATGAGATTGCAAGAGGCATAAGACTGGAAGTCATGCTCAGACCCCTGGTGCTATCACTGCCTAGGGTAATTCCAGCTCCCATCCCCTAATCCATCCCCTCCCATGGGAGTAGGTGAGAATTGCAGATGCAGACCTGTATGGAACCACAGGTTGTAATGATTAAGCATCCAGCACACTCCTGGGTAGGGTGCATCCCTCTCTGCCCTCCATTTTCAACACCTTCTATAGGGAATTTCGTTTGCTTTGTGGGAGCAGCTGTGGGACGTTCTTTGCGGGGATTGGCTCACTGAGACCAAGCTGGGATTTAATTGATTAAAGATCTTCTTCCTTAGCTCCCTGCACCATCCTGGTAAGATGGATAATCACCCTTCAGTGCAATGTTCCTGCAGCTGGAAGGAAGGTGATGTTGATCCAGAGTTATAATCCTGCACCGAAGAGCAGCTCTAAGATCATTTCACGTGTCAGCTTTGTAGGAGTTCTCCCTAAACCGTGGAGGTAGCTTGATTTTGCCCTTTTATCAGCCAGAAATAGCCGAGATGCTACAGTGTCCTGCTGCAGCTCAGCATTTGGCAGGGTTCCTGAAATTGCCAGCAGCCTTCTCCTGGCAGGCGCTGGCCGGTGTCAGGCGCCTTCGTGCCCGGCCGCCCCGACAAGGCCGCGCTTGTTCGCGCAGGGCTGGTGCGGCCCTGCCTCGCTGGAGGAGTGGGGCTGAATGGTCATTTTGTCATGACAGAAATCACAGTTCCACCGCCCCAGTGTTTCACTGAGGATCCCATGTGCTGGGTTGGTTCCATACTGACTTTGCAGAGCGCTTTGGCGCTGGGAGAGTGTGTGGCCTCTCTTCACCAGGTGAAGTAAACTTGATTTGCTCGTAGTTTTGTCCGTGTTGAGTTAAGCAATATAGGCCAAGGAGGAAAAGGAAGCAAATTTTTTGTTGCAAATTTACTCTGTGGCTTCTTCAGCTCCTGGGAGGGGCTGTTATGATAAAGTCTGATATATTTTCACATCTGCCTACGAAAAATGTAGGATTTATCTTTCAAATGAAATTTGCTCTGCTGCGCTGCCAGCAGGGTATTTTTTTGAGTAGCTATTTTTGTGAAATATAACCCGAGAATTTGTATTGGCTTAACACTTAAAATGTAGCCAGGGGAAGATGGAATATTCATCTTTATTGTATTTGTTTCTCCTGTAATGAGACATTACTGTCTGTCGTAAAGGAAGTGGTTCTCCAGCCCAGGGAGCATGCCCAGTGATTTTCTGTTTGCTCCATTAGCTCGTGTGCAGACCTCCTGATTTTTATGTGCATGTGCTTTTCTACTTGTTTAATCCTGCCAACTGCTCTTCTGGTTGGAAATCCATTTCTATAATGCTGGGTATTACACAAATTTGTTGAAGCTCTTAATGCAGATAACAGGGAAGGGGGGTGAGCCTGCTTTGCCCGGTCAGCCTGAGTCAACTTTCCCCTTCCCATCAGTCACGCAGAGCTTTAGCTGCAGCTCACTGAGGGCACAAAATGCATGCAGCAAAGAAAAATAAAGTTTAAGGAACAGCTAGAGTGCTGTAAATGTCGCTTGCGTTTTGATTTACGAAGTCCAAGCACAGCACAAATTGGATGGCTCGCTGTGCCCTGTGGAAATCTCTTTGTCTGCCTTTTTTTGAAATATTTCCATAACTAGTAATCATGGTATTGTAGCAGAGGGCCCTTTTATAAAGAGCTTTTTGGTCACTGCTGCTGTTTACTGTGACTGTGTACCGCGTGTTAATTGCAGCTCCTCATTCACGGGAATATTCATCAGGAATTGCAGTGGGGATGCCAGCAGTGATGTTCTGGATTTTGGGGTTCTAGTGTGCATGATGCTTTGGAGACCAGAGCTGGAGCAGTGAGAGGCATCCTCCCTCTGTGTGTGATTTGCAGTGTTTGTGGAGCTGTTTCCAGCAGGACTGAGCACATCCCTGCCTGTTGTACTGTTCTGGTTGTTTTAATCTGTTGAATTCAACTGTGGCACTTTGCCTGGTGGAGAGTGGTGGGAATGTCAGCAGTGGCAGAGAAGGATGCCAGGCTGCTTTTTTTTATTGTTATTTGTAGTAAAGCCATACAAAGTCCGTCCAGGGCCTCATGACAATGGTTTGAGTGGCTGTCAAGCATGCATGTACTTTTTGTTTAAGCAATGGAGCAGTTTAGTGTGAGTTTATATACTGATGTTAACTTCTGACTTAACTATCCAGTTCTATTAAAAATAAAAGGAGTAAAATCATTCTGGCACACTTTGGTAGCTACAGCATTTGGAAACTCTTCAGCTTCTCTCTCTTCTCTTTCCTGATTTCTTCCCAAGAATAGTCACAACACTTTCTTTTTTAGGACTTTGCCCTAATAATTACATCTGCAAAGATCTGCTGGGATGGGTTATCCCACAAGCAGGATTATGCCCTTAAATGGAAAATAAGCCACGACAACACCCAAAGTTTGGGGAAAAATATTGTTGTGGGAAAATGAGGTTTCTAAATGTGTTATTCCATATTGTGGAGCTGCACAGTCAGGAAATGCTTGTTAGTGCAGAGAGGAAATGCTCATGTCTTCTAAATGCTTCTTGCATTCCTTTTTAATTGCTGTTAGAGTAAGAAAACATGGCTCTAATAAAATAGCAATGACTACCCCGTCTGTAAAAGGGACAGGAGGTGTGAGAAATTGGAGGGAGACAGTGAGGCTAGTCTTGCTTTATGAACTCTTTATTTGCTGGGTTCTGCTCCTCCCTTTCCCTCCCAAGCCGAGGGGGGTGCAGCTCCTCTCCAGGCTGCCTGTCCGGCTCTCCAGCCCCGCTGCCTCTTGG
The DNA here is from genome assembly GCA_013400575.1 of Peucedramus taeniatus. NCBI lineage: Eukaryota > Metazoa > Chordata > Aves > Passeriformes > Fringillidae > Peucedramus > Peucedramus taeniatus. The sequence goes on from WBNO01004080.1 coordinate 810,657, forward strand.
CCAAAGATTTGGGCTAAATAATCCAATTAAGCTTTGCAGCTTATATAACTCCCTTGGCTTGAGGCAGCAGCCAGACTGACGGGGATAGAGGCACATCTGGAAATAGTGCACTAAACAAGCTGCACGGCCGGAGCCAGAACGGTTTGGACAAATTTGCTCATACGCACAAGATGTCCTTTGAACAGCAAGATGAGTGTGCACGGTCTCCTTGCTGAAGAAGCTGATGAAAATGCTCCTATCCATAAATTCTTTCCCTGGCTGGGAAAGTTAACTGGCTCTTTTCCTTCCTCTCCCTTCTCCTTTGGAAGATCATCCAGCTTTTCCCTTTCAGCTCCAGAGGATCAGCCAGGCCCTGTAGTACACTGATCATAAATAACACATATGGGTTTTTTTATTTCAGAGGTGGGAAGGACCTCCAGCATTATTTAGTCTGACTTCCTATCTGCTACCCATCACAGGAGTTTCTTTTTATTTAATCTGAAATACAGCTTGGTGTATAACTGGAACACAGCTCTGAAGACACAAGTATTTTTTTCTGAGAATTCATTATAACCCTGGTAATTTATCCTAATGCTTAATGACAGTATTAAAACATGGGCATTTTATGCTGGCTTGAGGGTTGGGGAGAAAATAGAATTCAGCCATTCTGTATTTCAAGTAGCGTGCCCAACACAAGCTTAGGAAAAAAAAAAACCAGTGCATGTTTTGGCACTCTTGGATGTCTTTTCTTTGGTTGGCATCCATTACTGTCAGTAGGGAAGTTGTGGGCATTAACAGCAGAATGCATTTTCCTTCATGTGCAGTGATATGTGCTTTTAGCTTCATTTTATAGTCCGCTGTCTAATGTTAAAGAATTTATTTGTCAAGTGTGCAGGGCTGGTTTATCATTCACGTCCTCCCTGTTCTGGGTGCTTCGACGTCTGCTTGTCCAGCACCTTCCAAATCTCCGCTGGGGAAGCGTTTTAGAAACATCACCTCCCTGAAATGGGATATCAAACACACACTCACACACACATGGAGTTCCTGGGCTTGTCCTCAGAAAAACATGCCCAGGGAATTGGCTGCAGTGTGTGCACTGGCCAGACTGCCAATGAGCGGTGCCAGAGCTGCAGAGGTACTGAAGGTGGTTTGGCAGAGGATGTGTTTTGGTCCCAAGAGGGGACATTGCTGGGGCACAGCAGTGCTGAGGCAGCGCTCTGTGGCATCCTGACCCCGCTGTGGCTTTTAAAGTGGTTTAGCCACTTCTGGGTGGTGCACAAGGATATGTACCTTGGCAAAACCCTCCAAGCCAGGGAGGTGGTGCAGAGCACTGGGTGGCTCTGCTGAGGCTGCTCCAGTCTGCAGCAATGTAGGGCTAATATGATATTTCTTCCAGTGTATGGATTTATAAGGCTGTCAGAATGCCCCTGCTCTCACCAGGCTTTGGTCATGGCCGTGGGAACCTTATAGGAGTGTCTGTGTAGTCATGAATGCCTACGTGCAAAGTCGTGATGTTATATTTTACACATTTTGGGGTTTTCCATGGTCATAAAACTAAATAATGAGTTCCCTAAAAGAGGCTGTGTGTCTTGAACCACTCCTCCCAGCCCATGCCAGCACTGGAGCTCCCCCATCTCCACTGCTCCCTCAGCCATGGGTTTGCTGGCAATGATAACACAGCTGTGCTGCCACTGCTTCCACATTGCTGCTGTATCTGACTGACTGCCCGTGCTTGATGTTTTATTCCTAAAGAAGAAAGAAATTGGATTAGATTTTTCTCAGCCATGCACAGCAGTGATTCTGCGTAACAAAGCTGATTCGTGTGGAGGAAGCTTTGGGAAGCTGGGTGTGAGGGTAAGTTATTAACTGAGGACTCACCCAGGGTGATTTGCTTGATGGATATATCAGCAAGGCATTCCAGGAGGTGCTGAGCAGCCTCCATGGCCCTGGAGAGACCATTCTGAGTGCATCGGGGGTACCTAAAGCACCTCAGTGCAGAAATTACCTCCCTGGACACGGAAGTCCAATAAACCTCTTTGTAGAGAGGGAACAGGGGCTCGGATGTTGCTCTCCATAGCGGTGCTGCAGGTACGAGGGCAGGTTCTATGTGGCTGAGCTGCTGTTTTCTCTGTGCCTGCTGAGCCTCACTACCCCATGGTGGGATTTTCCCTGAGTTTTGACCTCCTGGCACCGCTGGGACAGGCCCTGCAGTGCCTCACACCACTGGTGTAGTTTGCTGTGATTTCTGCAGTTTAACTCCTTCAGTACCGACTGTGGCTTTGCTCAGCTGTGCTTGGGGTGATTCTTGTGCTGAAGCCCTCTCCCTCCTATTCCTTTGCTGGGCATCGTGGCCTCTCCAGCCCTCTGTGTCCTCTCTTGTGTTTCCTTCACACCTCCTTGAGCTGACAGCCTGATCCGATGTCATCCTTGACATGTTGCTGGAGGATGTGCAGCTGCACTGGTGCTTTCTGGGCTTTGTGAGATGCAACTGTTTAATCTTGGAAAACTCTCCCTGTGGGCTCTGAGCCCTATTTGCTGGGCACAGCTTCTGGCAGCCCATCCTGCATTCTCTTGCAGCACCTAAACACGTCAAATTCCTGTAACAAAGTTTCCCTCGGGGTGGAAGGTCTGGAAAACTGATCCGCGGCAGCCCACATAACAATTAGGTTATCTTATACCTGGCACCAGTAGAGGTAACTGTGTGTGAAATACTGAAAAGCCAAATCCATTTAAACAGACTTGTTCAAAGGGAATGTGAGGTGTGAACAGCGTGGCTTTGCTCACAGGGAGTGTGAAGTGTCTTCTGCCAGGACTCAGCAGCACTTTAAGAATAGTTGTGAAATTAAGCATAAATACCACGGTCCTGTGGTCCAGGCTCCCGGAATCACACCTATTTTTGGAGGTGGAGAGCAGGCTCTAAGGCTCAATGCACTGCCTTTAAGCCTTTAGGTAAACCTGACATTGCAAGAAAGCAAAACCTCCAGGGATGTGGTTTCACAGACATTTAAACTGTTCTCCTTTCGGGCTGTTGTCCAAAAGGGCATCCTGGGTCCCATGTGCTTACTTTGTATCACTGGCTCGGTCAGCAGCACGATCTGACCCAAAATTAAGCCTGCAGCAAGAATGCTAAATCTTCCGACTGGATCAGGCCATGGGACTGTGGGGCTGACTGGGTTTTGGTGCCCTCTGAGGAGGTTCAGGGAGCACCCTGTGCATTTTGGCACTCCTGGCTCGCCAAAAGCCACTCGTGACACCTTGCCTGGAGCTTGGCATGCGGGAGAGGGAGATGCCAGTAACATTTCAGAGCAGCAGCTCGTTGAGAAGCTTTCAGGCATCATTTAATAAGCAACCAAAGGTCTTAGCAGTAGGACACCCGTGTAGTCAGCATCCTCCTCCCCTCCAGCTGTTTATTTTCTACCCTTGAAATGTCCTGCAACCCCCACCTTGTGCTGTGCCATCACCAGCATCTGTGTTGCCTCTCAGCAGAGCTGATCTGCTGGAATAATGCTGCTGCTGCTGGCATGGGCTGGCAGGCAGCTCTGCAGCTGGGCTCTTGTGGGGTGTGGAACCAAGACTGCCTGGTTCTGGGTTAGTCCCTGCATTTTGAAATAGTGAAAAGTTAATTTACTTCGGGCTACTATTGGGGGAATTCTGTCTTTGTACTTCCAGTGATGTATTTTCTGCAAGGGGAAGAAATAAGGGCGGGTTTTATGCATGCTAAAGCAGCTGGTCTTGCTTTGTGGGAGAGCGTGTTGACATTATTTGATAGCCCTTTCTCGTGTTTTCTTGGCTGGTGAATGACAAAAGGGAGAAGTGAGTCTTCCCACTCTTTTAGTGATATGTTTTTCTTCCCAGGAACTATCCTAGCATATAAAATGAAACAAAAGCCCTCAGATAGCATCAACAACTATAGTTGGCCTAAGTGTGCTATTTTATGGCAATGTCTTGTTTTTTCTCTGGAGAAAAGAAAATGTACCCCATTAAGTGCTCATGTTACAAGTCGGCACCCCAGGGGATAAATATTTCAAATATTAATGCTGAGTGATTTTTAAAAGGTTCTGCATGCCTTTTATTTTGAGCATTCTGCAAATTATTTAAGACTACTGAAACAAAATGTAATTTAGATCAGCTCATCCTGTGATCAGTATGTGGTGATTTTAAAATCTGCTCTACCCAACAGCATCTGATCAGGCGTTGGTACAGTCGGGAAATTGGAATCTGGTGGTGGCTGTGGATCTGCAGGTAGACAAGATGTACAATTTACATAAACAGCGGAGTGAGGGGAGTGCTCTCAATATCCTTTCACTCCAATACAGTCACACGCATTGCAAATGAGTTACTCTTTTGGAAAAAGAGCTCAAACCTGACTTGCATTGAAGTTCTCAGCTATTAACATCAGCGGAGCCAGGGACTCCAGCCAGAACTTCTGTGATTTCCTTGATATCCCTCTTAGTACATCACTAACTTTTCCATATGTGTTCTCTGATTTATAATGGAGTAATACTTTATTTCACTGTTGTAAAATTCTTTCATACACTCAGCTCTGCCAAAAGCTTCATATGCTATTGATTAAACAAATTCCCACTGTTCCAGGATCTCGGCTGCTCTGAGTCTGGTGGGAGCTTTAGTGGAATGATGAGTGCAATGGTCGATTGTACAGGAGGTGGGGAAATACAAGGCACCAGCACTTACTGCTGCTAATCAATAAACTCACCTTCAGTTTGCAAAGTGGAGCTGCTTTTTCCACCGGTCAGTGCCACATCTCTCCTGAGATGGGCTGAGCTTGTCCATCAGCTGCAAAGTGCTGGTGGCTCAGGGTCATTTGTGGGGGAGATAATGATGATGTTTGATTTTAGTAATGTTGGGAGAAGGATTAACAAGAGTTTCATTTCGACTCCTTCACAGGCAATTACCGACAGCTGCTGCTAGAGAAAGGGTGTGATGATTAACACAGTGACCTTTGCAAGGATTGACTTGCCTTCTTGGAGAGATTCCTTTTGGATGGACTTGTGAGCCATTAGCACTAAGCACAGAGAGGGATGCGTGGGGGCTATGGGTTTTTTGTGGAACAAGGTCTCTGTTTCACTATTAACTTAATTAGGTTATAATAGAAAGGGTTTTCCTGTTGGACTGCGAGACATTTGCTCTGCTTCAGGGTTTTCTGCTTCTGTAAAGCTCCAGAGCTGGGCCTTGCCAGCACCCGTGGGGACATGGTCCTGCAGCTCCAGCCATCAGCTGTTCCTTTGGGGTTGTTTTGGTTCATGAGATTTTACTCACTGGCTTTGCTGCTTGTTGTGAGAACGAGGTGAAAGGGAGAGAAATTCAGTCTGGAGGGTTTGGTGAGAGCCAAGCAAATCCGATTTGGGCTTTTCCTGCATTGTGCTGTTCACAATCCAGCGTGACAAAGTGACATGGCCCATGGCATGGTGAGTGCCCAGAGCCATGCCTGGACCCCAGTGATGCACAGACCAGGCTGCTGCAGGTTCCTGCATGTTCATGTTCAGAGCAGGAGAACAACACCCTCTCCACTGCCAGGCTGTTCCTGCTGCCCTTAGGTGCATCCAAGAGCATTTTCCATGCCCATGCCATGTAAGGAAAGTGTGTCAGGCACAGGCATCTCTTTTTAAACCATACACAGGTTTGCTTGGTAGGATTGACCACATGTACAAGCTCCCAGTTTTTCCCATTCCCTTTTTCCCCCCTTTCCTTTCCACCCCTTGCCCAGGTTTGGCTGTATAATGTCCTCACTTAAAAATTGCGTTGAGCTGCAATTATTTCGAGGTTTAATGACTCATGATTTCTATAATGCTTTATTTTGTTCACTTTCAGCATGTTTTTATTCCCCAGTCAAATAAAGGGTATTAAAAAACCCACCAAGTACAAAGCCTTCACTTTCCATTTGAGAGAAAAATGCTTCGAAAGCTGTATTGGTGCTACACTGGTAAATAATTAGATTGCTAATGAATTAGCTTTGCTTTGAAGACAAAAGCTTCAGTGTTCCTAATTAGGTTGTGAGGAGAGACATAGAAATGCATGGTGTTTCTCCCAAGGAAAAGGGGAGAAAAGGGGGTTCCCAACCCAGCTGAGACCAGGGACCATTGGCAGGACAGAGTTTCACCTGACCTTGGGCTCAGCACCTTCCAGCTCTTTGATATTATTTGAATTCCTCAGTGAATTCAGAGAAATAATACACTTTGTCTGTGCAACACATTTCCTTTTCAGTTTCAAATTAATATTTGAATGAAATGGTTCTTAGTGCTGTGTTTTGAAACAGGGAGAATGGAAGCCTGTGGTATATTTTCATTATATCACTCTATTATTTATGATTTTCATCATAAGCCCTATTATCATGCCCATCCTAAGATGAATTATGTCATATATTTTTTTCTTTCCTCACAGAGCAGGATTTTTTCCCCAGGACTTTGATCATTCTTATCACCCTCTCAAAAGCCCCTTTTAAGTCTGTATTAATACTCTTTTTCAGATGAGGTGAAAACTATTGTGGGATTAGGCAGCATCATTTTAATAATGTTATAATCTTCATACTATTATTCCCCATCCTGTTCACTAACCACACTAACATCTTGTTTGCCTCCCTCCTTATCCCCCCTTTTTTCCCTGGATTGCTGCAGACAGTGATGCTGTGGTTTTCTCCCTAGTTAATATTGCTAATTAAGAATCATGTGAAAAATACCTTGGTTCTCCCCCCAGTTAAATTGCATCTATCAGTTTTGGTGTCCCTTTTGCCATTTGGTTGACTTTTCTCCTGATGATTTGTTCCTTTTCTGGCTTTGATGAGCGTATCTCCATGTCCACTCCATATTCGGCTACTTCACAAATTCATCTCCTTCCCCAGATCCTCACTAAATCTATTAGCTGGTGGGTTTAATACCAATCCTTATGGCTTCCTCTGGATAGTTAACCTTTTGCTATGATGAAAATTCACTGTTTAATCCCATCTTTTTTCTCTTTAGATCAATGGCAGCATTTGCCCTCTTCCCCTTTCCTCCTTAGCTTTTTTGCAGCAAAATGAATTGCCATCTGATTTCTTCATCTCCTAAATCCCTTGAATGGCTTGATAAAACTCCAGGACAAATCAGAAGGACTGATTCCTTTGTCAGAAGCTGATGGTGGTTTCTACCTGCAGGGAATTTCCTCTCCTGCCAATGCTTTTGTTTGGCAGGTGAAGCCCAGGGGATTCAGGAGCCCTTTGTATCCTGCACTGTGATTCACCCACAGAGCTGCGCTGCAGAAAGAGATCCCAAACCTGCTCTGCAGGTACCCAAGAGCAGTCTGACAGCTTCTGCTGCCTCCTTTGCCCTGATCCAAGGCATTTTAGGCAGAGGTAATGGGCATTGCTGTTTACATTGCTAATTTCTGAATTTCTACAGCCGTGCTTTGGAGCCTGCATCCCCCCTGGGGAGCCTTTGGATTTGGGCACAGGCGCCCCAGTGACTTGCTGTCCTCCTTGGAATGGGGAATTGTAATGTTCACCATCTGTGTTGTGTTTCAGCATTCCCATAATGGGAAATCTGCTCATCCTCATCTCTGAAAACTTACTACTTAGGACTTTAGAAGCCAAACAAAAAGCTTATTTTTTGAAATATCTGTGTGCATGTTGTCTGAACTGAGTCTCCAATGCAAACAGGAGCTCATAGTTTGGAATAACAAGGCACAGGGGATATGAATTTTCCTCTCTCCTTCTGATGACGTATGTGCTGAGACAACATTAAACTCCAGCGAGGAGATGCACAACAGAAATATGATCAACACCTACTGCTGCAAAAAGAAATAGTGACTTAAAGGTGCCCGTGTTCCCTGGGGAGGGACTGTCAGTGGAGAGATGCATTGCATTTCTGTCTCATTACACGGAGCTGCTGAAGGTTGAAATGCTGTTAAATATGCCACAGGCTCTTATTAAATGGCCATATTAAAGAAAACAACATACACACACACCAGACTGGAGCTGGGGAAAGCTCTTGCTTTATTTGAGGATCATTTTTTCAGACAGGCTGACTTTTAATAAGCCTCTTGCCCTGGCTGATGAGTTCTCTCAGCGTGATGCTGATGCTGTGGGATGCCCAAACCCAGCAGCCAACCCAGGGGCAGCACAGGAGTCTCCAGTGACTGTGGGGGATCTTTCCTGCTGCCATCACCCACCTGGGAAAGCAGTGCCTTTTGCAGGGTGTGGAAGGTGGGTCCTGGTTTTTCTAAGATGCTGTAGGCTCTGGTGCTCCAGAACAGCTCTGCATCCACTCAGGACAGTTCTTGAGCACAGGCTTAAAGTTGGAGCATAGAGGTGGCACTGAGGGCTGCATCAGGGTGGTGAGGGCATCAAAACACATTATTCAGCCCCAGTTCAGGATAGCACATGCTGTAGGTACTGACTGAACTGAAATAAAGAGTAAATAAAGGGCAGAGGATGAACACAAGGAGCTAAACCATAGCTGCTGGTCTTGACAGCTCTTTTGACCACCAGTGCCCATTATGCCCCATCCCTGGCAGTGTCTGTGGCCAGGTTGGATGGGCCTTGGAGCAGTCTGGTCTAGTGGAAACTGTCCCTGCCCATGGCAGGGGAGTGAAATGAGATAAACTTTAAAGTTCCTTCCAACCCAAACCATTCCATGACTCTGGTGACTGGGCTTCCCTATAAATGCCAGTGCCAGCACCACCCAACCCAGCCTGATTGCTTTGAGCTGGGAAACCCACATGCCACCCCTCTCCTTCCCTAGTCCCTATCCTGCCTGAAGCTCTTCACATCTGTAGCTATTTTCCCAAGAATCATCAGCTTTCTAGTGGTGCTAAAGATTCTACTTTTCATGTTAATTTTTGCCTTGGTGGTAACCACAAATTACAACATAATATTAAAAACTTGAAAAAGTTTTTTTTTAACTTTTTTTTCTTTAATTTTTTTTCTTTAAAAAATAATGTAAAAATAAAGAATCTTGGGGTGTACTTCAGAACAGCAGCTAGAAAATGTCTGCTTTGACTGAGTATCCAGGTGGTTTGAGGACACAGTGGAGAATTAAATGTCGCATAATGTTTACTGAATAGAGCATCCATGTTTGCTGTGTGGTGATGGCACTGCTGAAACACTTTCTGTGCAGATGGATCAGCCCCCAACAGGGTAATTGCAACTGCTGGAGCCTTTTGAGAGGCCCACCCTGCCAGACACCACCCACTCCCCAAACTCTACCCTTGACAGTGTTTGAATTGTTGCTCAATGTGTCTTGGTACTCAGTTCTTTAATGCAAATCAGGTTCTCAGTGGCTGCATATATCCCACTCTGCCAAAATATTTATGATTTTAAAAGATGAGTCTGAAACTGGGAGCAGTGACCTGCTGGCTCACAGAAGGGAAGGTGATGTGTCTCTCAGCTTTCTCATCTCACAGGAGCACCATTCATGTTTCTTTAGATCTGAAGGAAAAGACCTCCTCATCATCATCCTGCCTTTGGTGGGGGAGTGAGGAGGGGCTGATATTTGGGTATTTTGGATGTTAAACTATCCTTTCTTACTGCTACTTAAAGAGTCCCTTTGCACTGTTTTTTTTTTAGGGATGATTTGGGGATTTGTTTATGGTGAGTCTCTGGAGCTGGTTTCTACCTTTTAAAGCCAGATAAGCAAAGGACAACATTTTGCTTTTAATGGTATAAATAGATGATTGTGGAGTTGCTGCAATCTCTGTGTGCAAAGTGCCTCACACCTGTGTGCTGCACCAGCCACCAGATTCCCATGTAAAGCAGGACTGTTCCTTTTGTGCATCTCACGAGCGGGATTTAATTCACCGATACGGCACAGTAACTCCTTCTATCCATTTTAATGGTCCAGTGAAATTCTGTTAGCAAAAGACCTAATGAATGTTGAGATTCAATCAGGGCAATCTAGAGTGTAATGCGTGGAGCTGTGCCAGCATTATATAAATCATTAAACATCAAAACGTAAAAAAAAAAATAAATTCTCTAATCATCATCTTAGCTCCAGGAGCTGCTGAGAATGGCTGGGGCTGGAGGCAGCTGGGGCCAGCATGGGTGCCTGGCTGGGGTGGGGACAGTGGCTCACCAGCCTGGCTCCTGTTCTTGCCTGTTAGCATTTTTGGATAACACAGATGCTCCAGTATGGAGAGGGCTGTTTGTGTGCTCTGCAGTCCCGCCAGGCCCTCGCAAGTCCTAGAGGGGGAAGCATTTGTTTCTTAAAGGGGTGCTTTAAATAAAATGAGGGAGAACAGTCATCACAGAGACATTTTCTGTAGGCAGATGAATTTTCTGCTCTAACTTCATTTACATTGTAAAGGAACTGCACTTCTTGCTCTTTTGGCTTTGGGAATTCGTGCAACAGCGGTCAAAAGGTGCAGTTATGCTTTAGAAGCCAAGATTTTGTAGAGATAAACAGTTTAGAGGTTTGAGGGTTGTTTTTAGTTTTTAAACCAAGTCTCTTGAAAGTCTTCCTAATGAGAAGCAAGTCCAGCTAGCAAAGACTGTGTGTTTGCTTTTGAAAAGATTGAATTGGAGGGAAATCTCTGGCGTTAGCCATGGGTCCACTCTGCTGGGAGAGGTTATCAGCAGAGAACAAAACTAAAAGTTATTGGAACTGAAATATGGACGTGTTTAAAATGCACTGCAGACTCCCTGGGAGGCTGGAGTGTGATTGGAAAGACGAATGCAAAATACGGAATTATAACATTCCTGACTCTGTGTGTGTATGTATGTGTGTGTGTGTGTGTATATATATATATATGTATATATATATGGATGGATGACTGTGTGAGATTTCAGGGTGAGGGTTTTACTGACACTGGTCTGATTTTGTTTCTGTCTTCTGGTTTAGGATCAGATTATTTTGCTTTTACTCAGAAACTGAAAATGGATGTGGATGCAGTTGTCACAGCCCTCACCTCTGCTAGCAAATACAGTTTGCACTTAAGAGTCACTCAAATAAGAATGAAGACATAGAATTCTTCATAATGGAGAAATACTTTTTATGGAGGGGTTGCTGTCTTAGATGGGTAAATCCTTTGTGAAGGCTGCAGGAGCTCAGCTCTGTGGGACACCCACAGGCTCCTGGGGAGCAGCCCATAAGCCCCACCAGCCTGTGCCCATCCTTTGCATGCTGCTGCATCCCAACTGCTGAGAAGTCACAGAATGTTCTGGCTTGGAAGACACCCTCTAAGATCATCAAAGTCCAACTCCTGAAAGGACCTGTTTAAGCCATCCCTGCCTTTTGCTTCCCCAGTGGTTTGTGTTACTCAGCAAACCCAGCCCAGGTTTCTCAGCTAAAACACAAAGCCTGGCAGCTGTGTCCAGGCACAGCTGTGCAGGAGAGGGGCGTGGGGGGACATTGGTCAGTGAGTGATGCTCAGCCAGACACTTCTGTGGCCGCTGTCCCTCAGCCTGGGGCTGCTCCCCACCCCCAGGGATCCTCTCTCAGAGCTGCTGCAGTGGGCATGGCAGGGACAGATGGTGACTGGCACTCAGCTGTGCCCAGCACTGCTTCCCTGCCCTGCTGAGCACTGGCTTGTATGAGGATGCCTGATTCCCACTTGGAGCCTCACAGCCAGCCTGCTTCTAAAAACAGATTGTGAAAAACCATTGAGTGCAAATATGGGCCCTGGCAAGGTGAGAAATGAGTTCTTTGCACATGTGTGCTGCAAGTTTGAGAGATTTTTGGTCTCCCAGGTCAATCCTGCAGCCTGTCACCTAAGGCTGACTTTCTTTCTTAAACCAGTATATTTTAAGCCCAAAGCAATGTGTTATCTCTCAAGAAAAAATAAGCTGTATTTTTTTTTTTTTTTAGATATAGCTAGGAGTTTTTGTCCTGCAGTGCTTGAGTCTAGGGATATTTTAAGAGCTCTGTTATCTTGTGCTGGGAGGGAATACAATAAATATGTAGATAGGGAGTGCTGCTGGTTTGAAAGGTATGTAAAGGGTCTGTGCTGAACTGATACTAGCTGAAAAATTTGTTTAGCCTAATTAGCAGCAAATCACTTCTGTGTCTAACCTTGCTTGTAGAGATGGGGGCCAATCCCCCCTCCTTATCCTCTTCTGCCCTTCCTGGGTTTTCAGAGCCCTCCCTGGCAGAGGTGAGGGTTTTTGTGAGGACACAGATCTGCAGCCACGTGTCATTGCAGGCCAACAAGTGCAAAATTACTGGAAATTCATGGGAAACTGTACACCCATCTTGGGCTTTGTCTAGGATTGTTCAGGCTGTCATCAGAACCAGTCACGATCGATCAGCTTTTAAATTTAATGAAATTTTAATTAAAGAATGGAAAGCCTACGAAGACATCATATGACAAGAGCGCTGGAAGCAAATACAATTTCACTTCCAACCATTAACCAGAAAAGCAGCAAATGGTTGACTGCACATTGCCATTGCAGTCTAAGGAAAGTACAGCTCTTGGCTTCGGCGGGCAGGTCATTAGTGACTGAATAATCAGTGACATTTCCCTTCTAAATCTGACACAAATGAAGTGCAGTGCTCTGGAAAAAGCCATTAAGTGCAAAGCCTCGCCTTTACTCTGCTCCAGGTATTGCAGAACAAGATCTAATGGCAGCCTTTAGCTGTGATTTGGCTTTGATAGCATCCACAGGATAGTAACCCCCCCAGGATGCCAAGAGCCAAATTCTTCCAGCCTTGCACAAGCCATCACGTTGTGCAAAAACAGAAAGTGAGACTTGTTCCTTGCTGGTGTTCCAGATGTAGCCAGTAAAAGATACAAGTAGGAAAACCTATAATGTGAGTATTGGGAAGCTGAATGTAGCTGTATTCTTGTATCTGAGAGGTAGCAGCAGGTAAAGGTCTCACTCATCGTGGGACGAGTTTTTAGAGCCTGACATCCTCCTGAGAATTCCTGTGGCAGCTCTCAAAGCTGGGTGTTAACTTGTTTTTCTGCATATTTGAAAATGTTTTTTTGATGGGAGTAGAAAGCGAGCAGCACTGCACAGGAAAAAGGAAGGACTGGTCTTGTTTATGTCTCTCCCTTGAATTTCTCTGAATAACGTGTTGTCAGATGGACGGAGTCATCAAATGGGTGTAACTTCCTCTGCTGCCTCCCCGTGTGCTGAGGCTTTGAAAATAATGTCAAAAGGTTAATAGGAGCCAGACTGCCTTGGGGGGGTCCCTTGTGCTGAAGCAGTGAGTCTTTAAGGAGGTTTTTCTTGGGGGAAAGACTGAATAGGGGAAACTTTTCTAGGCAAAAGCATTACCAGTACCTGGACTGGGAAGCACTGTTGTCTTGGAAACTCTGTGCACTGAGGCTGGATATGTCTGATTTTCAAAATTCCTTTTGCTTTTTCTTCATGGACTCCAAAATAGAAGGTTTTTTAATGCAGTCAATGTATCTTTTTCAATTGCTTTGATTTATATTTAGCCCTGTGTTGTGAAGTTCCAGTGCAGTATTTTTGATCATTAACTCTCCTAGTCGTGTTTGGGTTAAGAGTCTACTATTCAGTGGATAAATCTGCTTTGGGTATAGTCTTGTGAGTTATAATCTTACTGAAAACAAATGAATAACCACATATAAAAGTGTATTTTTAATGAGCAGTTTCATTAATAATGGGAAAAAATGTACCGGGAAGGTTCATTAGTGGCTCACTGATTCCACTCCCAGCTGTTGTATAGTTAGTTCTGACTGAAAGCTCTTGATAGTTTTATTGCTCTGTTTATGGAGCATGGGATAAGATGTTGTTTCAAAACAAAAAGTTTTGTTAGCCTATCAGAAGGGTTTTTTATACATTTATGATGTGTCCTAAAGGTGTGTATCCAAACACTTGAATTCATATAAGCATCCAGGCAGCTGTTGCCATGTGATTTTCTTTATCCTGATGTGTTTTGGAGAGGTTAGAGTCCCAAAATCTCTTTTGACTGTTAAAATTTGGTGTTCTCTTCCAAAGCTGAAGGAGGTGCTGTCTGCACCTTTGTCTCACTGCAGGGCAGCGTTCCCCCTTGCCAACATCTCTTTCCATCACTCGGGATCCTCCAGGAGGTGGTTGTATTTGTGTGTCCAAAGAAGGGCAAACAAGCTGGGAAAGGCTCAACCTGTAGAAAAGGATAGATTGGATATTAGGAAAAAATCCTTCAGGAGAAATCTGCCAATCAGTCACACAAGCTGCCCAGGGAAGTGGTGGAATCACCATCCCTGAAGAGATGTGAAAGACATGTAGATGTGACACTTGGGAACATGTTTTAGTGGTGGTCTTGGCATTGCTGGGTTTACGGTTGGACTCAATGATCTTAGAGGTTTTTTCCAGCCCATGCTGTTCTATGATTCTATTTCTACATGACCCAGAAACCCAAGCTGAAAGAGGAAAAATGGAAGTAGCTTTATTATTGCAGTTCTGAACTTAAACTGCCCTCCCCTGACCCTTTCGCCAATGGGTACATGCTGGACCACAGCTCCCTAAATCCATAATTGAAGGATTGGGGAGGCAAGGGATGCATGAGTGAAACCCTTCTGAGCACAGAGGACTAAGCTCCTCTCTCTTCTCCATCCTCAGGTGACGTTGTGGACATCTACCAGCGGGAGTTCCTGGCGCTCAGGGACCGGCTGCACACGGCCGAGCAGGAGAGCCTGAAGCGCTCCAAGGAGCTCAACCTGGTTCTGGAGGAGATCAAGAAAGCCCTGTCGGAGAAGCAGGCCCTGCGGGACATAAACCGGACCTGGAGCAGCTTATCTGGTGAATAAACAGGCGTTGAGGATCTGGGGCTGTGTTGAAGCTGTTTCTGATGAGGAGGTAGAGAGGTGTGTGGGGGTGTGTGTGTGCATGTGTGCATTAATGCGGACAGGACCTGCTCTTCTCTCCCCCAGCGTGAGCAAATTGTGGAGTTCAGAGAGACCTGGGAGCTCTTAAACTCCTGTTTAATTAGAGGTGCATAAGCATCATTAAACACGGATTTGCCTCTGCCGAGGATATTTGCCAATTTGCTTGCTTACAAGCTTTTTTTTCTCCCTTGCAAGTCATACACTCTGTTTCCTATGGCTGTGTTCAACCCATATGGAAAATGGGTATCCAAAGAGAGGGGGGAGGAAGGAGTTAGGCTGGCTGAGCACCCCTCACCAATTTATTCTTTTTTTTTTTTTTTTTAAGTTGCTCGGTTGAAGAAAATTGGATCTCTACCAAAAGATCTGATTTGACCTTCATTTTATCTTCATTCTCCCCTCTCCTTCCCAAATATTTTGGGACTTCTTTAAGGCCCTCCTGGCTCCTGCTGAACTTTAATTGGGTTTGTGGTAGCATGTTAAAGGTTGGCCTGATTTTCTATAATCCAGCAGTAGTCTCAGGTGGCCAGGCTGCTGTAAAAAGGCTTTTTGCCTTGCAGTCTCTTCCTACCTACCGTGCCTTGCAATTGATTCCCTTTTCCTTTTTAAGACGAAACCAAGTTAAAACTGTGGAATATCACCAACAAGAATGTGCTGCACCTTCCCACCATCTTCCATCATTTGCCACATTTGCTGTCAAAGGAGAACAGTCTGCAGCCAGCCGTGCATGTGGGACAGGGGCGCACTGGAGGTAAATGGGAATTAGTGCTGCTTCTGGTGCTCTTCCTCACCTTGGTGCCTGTCCCTCCCCTTTCCTCCGGGCCTGGCTGTGGCACAGATACGAGCAGGACTGGAGGAAGGGCTGCATGCATCATGCAAGCTTCCTTGGTTATGGTGACATGTGGGGTGGGTGAGCCATGTCACGCCTGCAAGTCTACAGGGGAGTGCTGTCTGTGCTCTTGACTGGCCCTAAAATGTTCTTGATGCTTCTGCCAGATGTTGTTTGCCGCTTTCCATATCCAGAGTGCTCTAGACTTTGCCTGGAAGGGCTTCAGATGAAAGCATAGTTTGTAGGGTGCTTCATGGAGACTGTAATCAAACTAAGGAGACAAATCCCATTGGTAACAGGACTTTGGTTACTTGATGATTCCCCCTCCTCTCAAATCCCAACCCAATGCCAAAGACCTGACTTGCACCTACTAAACTGGAGTGCTTTTGGCCACGGGAGGGGTTTGGAGAACAAGAGGTGGTCTTCAAGTTGCTGTTCACAAGTTGAAAAGGCCCCTGGTAGGGGAGGGATTTGTGGTGTTTTCTTAGAGTTCATTCCTTCAGGGAGAAAAAGCAGAGCATATGTGACTGCCTATGGGTGCCCTGCCAGCAGGGCACACTGGGGTGCTGCTGGTTGGCAGGGCTGAGGACAGGAGTTTGGGAGCCCTGCGTAGCCCAGGAACCCACCAACCTGCTGATCACTGCTGGTTTTTAATGACAGAGCCTGGCACTGGCCAGGTGAACCATGAGTTGGTCATAGGAGCAGAGCAAAGTGTCCAACACAGCCTCCTCTCTAAAATCTCTCCGTGGCCCTGGACAGTGTCCGTCGTGATGGGGATCCCCAGCGTGAAGCGGGAGGTGCATTCCTACCTCACCGACACCCTCAACTCCCTCATCTCAGAGCTCACTCAGCAGGAGAAAGAGGACTCTGTCATCGTTGTCCTCATTGCTGAGGTAAGACAGCTTTGCCAGTTTGCCCCCTTTCCCTGGCCCCCATCCCACTGTGTGCCAGACTCAGTGCCAAACAGGACGCTGCCCACCCGGATACCAGCTCTGCCACTTGCTGGGTAGATAAGCCTGGCCTTGGGCTGCCATCCAGTGGGATTAGGGGGTGTGTCTTGCCCAAAATGAAATGCTGCTTGGGCCATAGAAGATCAGGATGTGAGCAGGCAAATGTGTCCTGTTAGCAGCTACCGGTGTGGCACAGCTCACCTAAATCATGATGCCTCCTACAGGGTGCTTGAATGGATATCCACAAAATGAGCTGGAGGAGCCCCATGACCAGGAGAGCTCTCAGACCTGCTCCTGCAGCAGCTCCATTTCTCCATGTACCTGTAACACCGCACTAAACCCCTCTTGAAACCTAAGAGTTGGTAATTCAGAGTTGAGACTGATATGTCTCTTTGTATTGGTGCCTGGAGCCCGGAGTCAGTTGCTGAATCCAAGGGCTAAAAAGCCTTGATACGTTAATCCACAAGAGCTGCTTTTATCTATGGGTTTAGATGGTTATTTTTCTCCATGGCTTTCCTCTCAGGATTATTTTCTTGTGCCTGAAGTGCATTTGTCTTAATTTCCAGAAATCCAGTGAGAAAGATAAACCTCAGTAGCCTGTTACTGGGAGTGGAACAAAGATGAATGTCTGGGTTTGCTGCCTGTTTACCCATAATTTGACATTTTGAGTAGCATTTGGCCTTCAGGACTCTAGCTGGTATTTTGTACAGGGAGAAGGTGTGCACAGATGGGTGCAGCCCAAGGGGCCCATGACAGGGTTTGGTCTGGCCATCATTTGGCTCCCTTGGAGCCAGGACAAGTTTGGTGACTGTTTTTGCAGTGGGTAAATTGAAGTCTGAAAGGTTTTAAGCAACTTGACCTAGACCAGCTCCTGTTTTGGACTGTAATAATACTACTTTAGTTGACTTGAAAATAAGGTGCATGCTGTGATGGCAGCTCCTGATTTTCAGGATGTACCTATGATGAGGAAAGGGAACAACAAATTAAGTTGTTGCAGATTCCTTTGGCCAAGTTTGGTCTTGGAGCTGCACAACATCCTTCTGTGCAAGTGTCTGCTGTGCCTGCTCTTCCCAAAGTGTTTTTTCATGTACCTGCACTTGCTAGAGCTCTTTGGGCATGGGATAAAGAATGAATAGTGGAGAGGGTGGTGTGAACCTGAAGCAAATACTGAGTAATTTGGAGACTCAGCACAAGTGCAGCAACTAAATGTCCGTTCTGGGATAGGACTTCTCATTCCCAAGTGTCACTGCTGGCCACTGCAGGTGTCATCCACAGTGGCTGGGCTGCCTGAGGGGAGCCCTGGGGTGAGATGGCTGGCTTGGCTGTCACCAACCCACTGTTTCAGACACTTGGAGTGGAGCTGCATGGTTCCTGCCAAAGCCAGGAGCATCTTTCCTGCTTTTGTTTTTCCCATTGCTGTTATCTTGGCACAATGAAGTAAGAAATCAGTCCAGCACTGGGACTCTGAGCCTTGTTTAGGAAAGGGACCTTTTCCTCTCGAGAAAACCCTCCCTTGTCTCCGTGCCAGCACAGAAGTGCTGTGCTCAGCCTGTGACACACATCCCGGTGTCTCATTCTCACCTCGCGCGGCGCCGAGTGCAGCAGCAGCTGGTCCCGGCTCTGCAATGCTGCATCGGCAGATCCACCAGGACATGCGGCCTCATGATCCGTATGGCCACCCAAATCAGTGCCACCATCAGGAAACAGGAACAGATTTTGCTCGTGGGTCTCCTGCCCTTTGTTCTGGGGTTTTGTTTTCCCCGTCACTGTGCCGACGTCCGGTGCCTGTCCCTGTGCTTGCACTTATCTCACCCGCAGACAGCAGCGAGCGGCGCTGGTGACCTTTGTCTCCCAAATGTTATGGGTTGCCACGTTGATTGTGGGAAGAAACTGGGGCTTTTAGGAAGAAAAGTGTCAAAATGAACCTGAAATGAAGAACTTATGAATAGACCCCTCTTTTTCACCAAAGGGTACAGAGTATTTGTTGCCAAGAATGTTCTCTTGGATGTAAGCCAGTGTGTGTAGGGAAAAAATAAATAGCCCAGAGGTTAAAACTTGTGCAAACACTTGGTGCTGGCAGGGGCAGAAGTGCCAGGAGAGCACATGGGAAAGATGTGCAGGATCTTGGGATGGATTTTGGTGTGTGATGCCTTTGGTTAACACTGACCACAGAGAAGGGCTCCGGGGATCCTGTCAGCATGGGAGAGCAGTAAAGCTGGATAAAAGGAGACATGAAGGTGAATGAAGATGATACAGATGTGCTGACAGTATCCTGGGGTGTGTTGAAGAAGATTTCTGAGCCATAGGGGACACGGACTGAGGCTGAAGGGTCTAACACTGCTTTTCTTTTGTTTTCAGACGGATCCACAGTACACAGCTGGAGTGGCAGAAAATATCAAAAACTTGTAAGCACTTCCAAGTGGCTTCAGTGTACAGCCTGTGCCTGCAGCAAGGCCAGGGAACGGCTTCATTAAGGAGAAAACACACACTTTTCTGCTTCCCTTTTGTATTTTGTTGTTGTTGCTTGGGGTTGTTTCCTCCTTTTAAACTTTGTGCTGTCTTTGCTAATGCCGCTTCCACTTTCTGCTTATTCTAAAATGCATCCTGTATGTAGCTTCCAGGAGGCTGCTTTGTGCTCCAAGTATTTAACACACATGGTTATTTCGTTCTGTTTTGCTCCGTCTGCCCTGGGGCATTGTGAGGAGATGGATTGTTTAGATTTACAGCGATCCTGGCAGTTGTTTCAGTGTCTGCTGCAGCCCTGTACTTACTTGCTCTTTGCAGTCTGGGCAGTGTAGTAAGCACACACAAATGCTTCTGCCTTATTTTGCTTTAAAATCTGTGATCCATTGTTCTTCCCATTCCAGCCTGTTTGTTTTCCCCTTGTTCCAGGCTCTAGTTACATTTGTCTCTCGTGCTGGGTGCTATTTATGTCCTGGAGCCTCAGTGGCTTTTGCAGCTTCGTCTTTGGCTGTTTAAGCAGAAGCTTGTGATGGATTATTAACCATGAGCCGGTCCGGGCGCTAACAGCACCAGAGCTGGGAGGCAAAGGGAGAGAAAAGGTGCTGAGAGAAGGGGCGGTGACTCCCGTCCAGCCCCTGCGGTCGCTCCTTTCCAAAGGCTCGCAGTCGCCGCACGAAGGAGAAGAGAAAGGGCAGCACATCCTGCCAGCGCCCCTTGTCCCCGAGCCAATGATGGGAGAGGGGCTGGGACCAGCGTGGGGAGGGTTGTGCTCCCGGGCACTTGCAGAAGAGCTGAAACAGAGCCCTCCATCTTGCAGTGCAGGAGCTGGCAGGGCTCCCTCCTTGTGCCTGCAGGCAGGAGGACGCACTTATCGGGGATAATGGACTGATTGTCCGATGGATCCTGATGAAATTACCGGGCGCTGCTGCAGAGAGCGCCTCTGCGTAGAAGTCCTGAAACTTTAATTGACTTAATGATTTGATTTCTCATCATCCCCCTCTCCAGTGCCTCCTGCCCCTCCCTGAGTCACTGAAATTATTTTTCTTCCAAATTGAATTGAGGTGGTGTGGGGCCAGGGCAGGCTGGGCTTCTCTCACAGGAGTGAGGAAGCTGTTGCTGCTTTACTGCAATGTTTTGCAGCTCAGTGAGAAGCTGCTGTTTCACTGCTGCCTGAAGAGGGGAAGATTTGAAAATGTTAGCTGAAAGACCTGCCAGTCCCAAGGAAGGAATAAGGAAGGGAAAAGAAGTGAGAAGTTTTTGGTTAGCAGTGTCACTGCTTTGTCTCCCTGTGCCCCATCTCCCGTCCCCCAGGCTCTGCACAAACAAAGGAAATCAGCCTTGCACCAAATGTTCTCAAAAAGGCAGTATAAAAATAACTGCTTTTCCTGCTTATCTCTCACAGTTAGAGCAGTCCCAGGGTATTGCTTGCAAGGCTGGTGTAGGTGCCTGCTTTTCAGATGGGTGACATTATTTTCTGTTGGAGTTTGACTCTTTAAAGGTTTCTTAGCCACATTATAAGAAAAGTAGATGCTGATTTTATCAGCATAAGAGAACTAGGTAGACTTCCTGCTGGCTCTCTGAACTACAGCACAGCAGTGTTTTAAGCAACTTAGCAGAAATGTATAGCACAACCTTGGCAAAATTAATTTTAATTACTGATGCATTTGGAAAATCTCTAAATGCCTGTAGTGCCAAGTCCTTTCTTTGCTGAACCAGTTTGCAGGTCATTTAATCCTGTAAAGAGTACATGGTGCTCAGGGCTGGTCTTTAAAGCTGACCTGTGTGTGTTTGTGCAGGAGGGAGGAGGATGCTGGTGGGGAGCATGTGCACATGGAGCTATTAGAGACTGTGGGAGGGAGAAGATAACTTAAAAAGTCCATGTCAGTCCCTGCTGATGTCTTCTGATGAGGCCTGGAAGTGCACTAGATACCGGGGAAGTTATACCTTAGAGGCTGTGGAGTTTTTTTTGTTCTGTGGTTCAGTGTTTACCCAGTGATTTGGTCTGCAAAGTGTTGTGTCAGAGTGGAGGTATTTGTTTACTGCTGCTTTTCTCCCTCAGATTCCCGAAGGAAATACACTCAGGTCTCCTGGAGGTAATTTCCCCATCTCCACATTTCTATCCTGATTTCTCCCACCTGCGGGAATCCTTTGGTGACCCCAAGGAAAGAGTCAGGTAAGAATAAGTGACCTTACAAACAAGCAAGCCCTGAATTAAGGAACTGTAGCAAGTTCCTCACTGACTCCAGCAGGGAAAGCTCTTCTGCAGGGCCAGGAGAGGACTTTAAACTTGAATTATCCAAGAGCTGGAAGGATGTGATTTGGTGACGGGGATGAACTGGCAGCAGCTTTGCCAGGCTTGCCTCATGCTCTGGTGTTTCCATCATGAAGCGAGGAGCTCATTTTAAGCCAAATTATCTTAATTTTGGAAGTCCTTGAGACTTCCAGTAACTCTTAGCTGACCAGGGACCAAAGGGAGAGGCCATATGTCATCCCCTGTGCCTCCCAGGGCTGTGCCACCTTCCCATCTCCAGCCCAACCTGGGCAGGCTCCCTGGAGCACCCACTGTCCCAGCAGAGACCAACAGTCCCATTGTCTTTGTCTCTTGCAGGTGGAGGACAAAGCAGAACCTGGACTACTGCTTTTTAATGATGTATGCCCAGTCCAAAGGCATTTATTATGTGCAGGTGGGTTTGGTGCTGGTGGGAAGATGGATGTACCTGTGAGTTCACTGTACTGGCTTGTACCAGCTGAGAGAGAGCAAAGAGCATTTCCAATTCTGTGATGCAGCAGAGTGGGAGCAGGTTTTAACCACAGAGGTTCAAAAGCTGGGTTTTAAAAATGCTTTTAGACTTGGAAACCTCTCACTTAGGAAAGGCAGAACTTCTTGCTTCTCTTACCTGTTAGACTGAGTGAGAAAAAGTGCTTGGAGCACCTTCCAGAATAAACTGGGTCTGTGCCAAGGCATTCCCTCTGGTCTATGGTGTGATTGCTCTGCATAGAGAGACTGTTGCTGGGACCTGGATGGGACATTGGCACTGTGCCCTTTTGTCTTGCAGCTGGAGGATGATATTGTGGCCAAACCAAACTATCTCAGCACGATGAAGAACTTTGCCTTGCAGCAGCCCTCTGAGGAGTGGATGATCCTGGAGTTCTCTCAGCTGGGGTTCATTGGTAACATTCTTCCCCACTCACCCCAGTATTACCAGGCACAAGGCAAAAGAGCCTGCTGGCTCTTGCCAGCACTACATTCTTGGCCCAAGAAATTGTCCCCTCAAGATGGTAAAATACTTGGACTTGATCCCCTCCTATTTTTGCAGTGACCCTTGTGTTTGCACAGGGGAGAAAGATCCTCACAGCTGGTACTGCTGATGCTCACTTTAAGTAAAAATAAACCTAGTGAGTGGCCCAGCCAACAGCCAAACAGCTTAGATATGGCCAGTAGCTTTTAGGGTGGATGGGATCTGGATTTGCCTAAGAGTGTGCAAAAGGAAGTTTGCATCAGCACAGAACTATTTTGGGAACAGCAGTACATGGTTGCAGTAGCAGCTTGATCTGTTATTTTGGATACTGGTTTGACTGGCTTTAAACTTGGAGTTCTCAGGGCAGGAAATGGTCTGTCCTACAGCTGGCTGCATTTTTCATCCTTGTTTCTCTTTACTGAATGGGAGAGTTTTAGACCTTTTGATACTGTTATGACCTGTGAGACTCTAATGCTTTCTAATTCTGCAACAAATATTAAATCCGGAACTGTATTAGCAATGTCAGCAGTGCTGGTACATAAACAGGAGCCATGTGTTGTTTCCTTTACATAGACAGGCACATCTAACCTCCACAGCCCAGCCTCCCAATTTTTTCTTTCCCAGCTCTGATTCTAGGCTGTTTCATACCATAGCACATCTCTCTCTCTCTTTGTGCTCTAGGAAAAATGTTCAAGTCTCTGGATCTGAGCTTGATCGTGGAGTTCATCCTGATGTTCTATAAGGACAAACCCATTGACTGGCTGCTGGATCACATCCTCTGGGTGAAAGTCTGCAACCCTGAGAAAGATGCAGTACGTAAACAAGCTCTGTTGAAGGGAAATGTTCTGTTGTGTGTGGGCAAATGCACGCTTGGCTGTGCCTCCAGAGGATCTTTTCTGTGAGCTCTGGTGCTAACTGATTTTGCACCGAGCCGTGCTGTCCCTGTGGAGCGTGCCACAGGGTGTCCTTGTGGATTGTGTAAGTGGAGACCTGGGAGTTCAGGCTTTTGTAGTCTGCAGCTGCCAGGAAAGGCATTATTTCTGCATCTAAGCACTAATAGGGTATTCCTCCTGCAGTCCTTGAGGACAGGAGTCATTCCCCATTCTTCTGTGTTGTTTTGCATTCCGGTGGGCTTCTCTCCCTGAAGCCATTTCCCACTGGCTGGCTGCAACCCCAGAATAACCCTTTGACGCTGGATCCATGTGCTGTACCCGCCTGGAGCACACATGGAGACTGCCCAGAGAGCTCACCCCAGACGACCCAAAGCAAACCCTCCTTGCACAGTCTGCCAGAATGAAGCCAGATCACACAAAGCTCTTGTCAGGGTTTCTGGGAAGCTGCAGAGAGGTGAAATGGGCTCTGCTTTTGTGCTGCCACTCCTTTTGCAGAGCCATAAGCCCCTGTGCCCTATGGAGGTTGTGTTTGAACTCCAGCAGCAAGGGGCTAAAGCGAGTGGGAAGGGCAGAGGAGGAGTGTCTGTGGCAGCAGATGTAAGATGAGCTCAGCACCAGATACTCTCCTGTCTTCTCTCTAAACATATTGTATTTACTCAAACGCTTGCTTGCTCTCCTCCCCGGTGGAGAGCAAGCAGCAGAGTCTCTGTGCAGAGCTCAGAGCCAGTGGCTTAGAGCAGGCTTTTTGGTGACAACCATGTTGAGGTGATAAATGCCAGAGCGAGTGGTCACTCTGGGAATCAGTATTGTATTTATGTGCTGGGGGGATGGACCATCCTCAGAGCTCTGCAGAGCTCTGCAGAACTGGGGCAAGGATATGGTTTCATTTGGCCTGATCCCCAGCAGAGGACATGGCATCGGCTCCAGTGCCCCTTGTGCAGCAGGACCAGTCTCAGATGATATCCACTGAATTCTCCTGGCAGTTCAAACCATGTGCTCAGCTGTGACAAAGCAGTCCCCAGGACTGTCTGGCAACCCCACATTCTGCACAGCTGTGGGTAAAGCCGGATGGGTGGGATGCTGGGATGGAGCTGGGAATGATGCTGCTGTCTGTGCCCCCACCTTCAAAATCCTCAGCTTGAGCACTGATTAAATGCAGATCCTGCTCTGCTGGATCATCTTCTCCTTAACTCATCTGTGCTCATCTTTTCCTACCTGATGGAACCAACGTTTTCTCAGGGGAAATCGCAAACCTCTTAAACATGTTGCCTTTTAAAAAATTAACCTACTTTCCATGTGGATTTCTGGCTCCTTTCCCCCACTGTTTGCATGATTAACTCTGCACAGTGCCCTTTCAAACATGACTTTCTCTTGTAAATCCCACTGTGCAAAATCAAATTGGTAGCGGGGAGGATTTGTCTTTTTTGATTGAAAGTTTGTTTGACCTGAGCTTTTGGTAAGTGCTTTGCCTGCTCTGGGTATATTCTGCTCCTTCTTTTTGAACTAATTTTAGATTCACCTGGGGTAGACCTGTGTGAAAGGATGACCTTCTTGCCACCAACTGAGCTGTCCCCCTCCTGGCTTGTCTGTGACAAGGCTGCTTTCAGGAAACATTTCTTTATCAGTGCAGGAAAAGGGGAGAAAGATAAATCAGGAGATGCTGTAGCTGCCTCCGTTCCCCTTCCTCCTCCTCTCCCCATCCAGAGTGAGATAGCCACGATGGAGTTGCATCCAGAGTTGCTGGCAGTCAGTAGGGTCTGTCCCATTAGCAGGGCCAGTTTTAATTTTCTAATGTAACGTGAGCTGGATTAGGGGATTATCTCTTTTGCATCTCACAGGGGTCATGCCTGGAATTTCCCAGCTCCCAGCCCATGGTGGGGGCTTGGTGTGGCATCCTGTCTGTTCCAGGCACCCACCGCAGGATTTCTGCTGGGTGGGAGGCTGCAAGAGCAGATGGCATTAGGGATGTGCATGCATTTATTTTCTTGGAAAAAGCCAAAGTTGGATAACAAATACCCTCTCCATACAGCTTTTAACCTGTATTTTTGTCCTGCTCCCCCAAACTGAGAGAAATGAGCTATTTTAAAATGTGAGTTCTCATCTCCCCACGCTCTCAGTGATTTTCCCTTTTGTCCTTTATTCCCTCTCCATCGTCTCTCTCCCTCCACTCCATGGTAAATCACTGCCAGGATCACAGTTGCATCTCCAAGTTTATTTATGTGGTGGATAGGCGTGAAACAGCCCAGCAGCTCTGACAATGGCACGTGCTGTACATCTGCTCACAGCTCCTGCCAGCAAACTGGGAACTGCCCATCCAGAGAGAGCCCACTCTTGGTACCTGCTCACCTGGCTCTGAGTCATCCCAGGATTATTGTATCTTCAGACATCAGGGATCCCAAGCTCTGAGTTGAAGGAAAAAAGGCTTTCCCAATAAGCCAAGGGGCAAAGTAAACTCAGTTCTCTGGCTGTTCCTCCCTGACAGCACAGAGGGGATTTGCTCAGCGTTCTTAGCTATGCTTGGCAGGGAGAAATTTGGCACTTAAACCTGGACCCTGCCCAGCAGAGCCTGGGGGGCGAGTGGCTGAGAGTCACGGTCTGGTTTCTCCAGAGTGTGGTTAAAAGCCCTCTTGCCATTTTAGAGCCTAAATACCACAGAAGGACATAGAGGTGGAGGACTTGTCTGTCACTCCTTGTGCCCTTGTCCATCCCTCTTGTGGGCCACAGTGGCCTGCAGAGGTCTGAGCCAGGGGCACTGTGGGGCTGTCTCATTTCAGAAACACTGCGACAGGCAGAAGGCAAACCTGAGGATCCGCTTCAAGCCCTCGCTCTTCCAGCATGTGGGGACCCACTCCTCCTTGGCTGGGAAGATACAGAAGTTGAAGGTGGGTACCAACTCTCTGTCCAAGCTACAGGTGGCCTGGCTTGCAGGAACCCAGAAACTGACTGCTTTTGGGTGGGGACATCAGTGACAGCAGCTGGTGGCAGCTGGATTTATGTGAAGTGGTTGTGTTTTATTCTGAATTACAGTGAGCTCAGGTAGCTCCTGCTCCTCAGAATGGCAGTGACATGCACCAAGAGTCACTGCAAGATTATAAGCCTTGGTACCAGTCCTGGCCACCCATCCTGAGTGCTAGGCCATGATCCAGGGAAGTGACTTTGAAGAATCTACTGAAAAACCTTGGAGAGGTGACTCCTGGGTTGGTCTGATTTCCTTCCCACTCCACTTCATGTTCCTGGGATTTGGTGACAGGCAAATTATAACCCACTGTATAAGAGCTGGAATTGTTGAGGTGTGTTTAAACATGAACAAAATGCAGCTTCCCACTACTACAAGTGCAGAATCCATGGACAGACATCCCTGGGCTGTGTTGTCTGTGTGATCCCCAGGGAAATGGATGGTATAATCCAGTTTGTATCACAGTGCAGTGCTGTCAGGCCATGTAATCCAGTCATTTTATGCTATTGTCAGCCTCCCAGCTGCTTTCTCCTCAAGTGTAAAGACTGTTTCCAGAGCTCCTGGGGCATGGACAGGCGTTCAGGGACATTTGGACAATGAAAGACTTCTTGGTGTGCTGGATCAGAGCACAGAGCAGGGATGTTGCTTTGAGCTGCCTCTCCTTAGGCAGTGTCCTGGGATCCAGTCACACATTCCCCTGCCTGGTGCATTGCCCAAATTACTTCCATCTCTCATCCTTCTGTGCCCTGCAAATCACAAAATTTTAATTTGCAGTGCCTTGTAGCTGGAGCCCTGGTTCCTCACGAGCCAGAGCAGCTCATGGCCCTTCTCTGCCCTTTTGCTTTGTGCCCACCAAGGACAAGGACTTTGGAAAACAGGCACTGCGGAAAGAGCACGTCAACCCTCCTGCCGAGGTGAGCACCAGCCTGAAAACCTACCAGCACTTCACCTTGGAGAAGGCTTACCTGCGGGAGGACTTCTTCTGGGCCTTCACTCCCACTGCCGGAGACTTCATCCGATTCAGATTCTTCAAACCACTCCGTATTGAAAGGCCAGTGCTTGAGGGGTCAGTGGGGGTGTGGGGACAGCCCAGAGCATCTGGAAACACTTGATTTTTGCTCTTCTGGCAATTTAAATCAAATTTCTTGCCCGTCTCCTGCTTGGCTGCCCAGGAGAAGAGAGCAGTGCTCTTCCAGGGGAAGGATAATTTGACCCTTTCTCAGTGGGGCCACCTTTGCCAGAGCCCTTTTCTTTACTGCACTTGTGAGCAGTCCATGGTTTAGCTGATCTGGCACAGAAAATCTCCTGCCAAATCATGCTGTGGGCTCTTTGGGAAGGTGCCTGTTAGGCTGAGCTGTTTGATGATTCAGGTAGGGTGAAAGCCATCATGTGCCCCCTCGCTCAGTGTGCCTTTCTGTGGGTTTGGTCTCTGTCACAGGTTCTTCTTCCGCAGCGGGAACATCGAGCACCCAGAAGACAAACTCTTCAACACAACCGTGGAGGTTCTGCCGTTTGACGTAAGTGACTGAGATTTGAGGTGAGGGTGGAGTGGGAAGCAAAAGAGGCTTGAGACAAGGGAACTGCTTAAAGCTGTCAGGAAAATCTGTAAAGGATTCGAGTGCCTCTTACAGGTGCTGGCAGGGAGCCAGAGGGTCATGCCTGGTGTGATGCCACCTCAGGAGCAGGGTGCTTTGCTGAGCACGGCTGTGTGAGCCATCCCTGCCTGGGGATGCTCCAGTGGGTGGGATGTCTGCAGAGGAGGGGATAAAGCCAGAATGGTGCAGTGGGAACAGCAGTGTGACTGCAAATGTCCTCTTGTTTTGGGCATGTGTCTCAGGGTGCCAGGTATGGGACAAGATGCCAGGGTTTGCTGGCAAGGGCAGATCTGGGGTTGCAGCTTTTCGTTGGGGCTTTTGGGTGACTCCTGCCTCTGGTCTTGCACAAAACTCCTCTTCTTCTGCAGAGTCTACAGTCAGATAAGGAAGCCTTGCAGGAGGGAAGAGGCACAGTCATCAAATACCGCAGGACAGCGGATGGCTACATCCAGATAGGTACAGGGGGTGGGGGGTGGTAAAGTGCCTGCTGGCTTTGATAACACAGCCCATGTCCTCACCTGCATGTCAGTCAAGAACCTTAGAGCTGTTTGCTTGGCAAAGAATAATTTCAGCTTGCCAGGAGCCAGGTTGGAACAGGATTTGTCATTGTCTCCTCTCCTCCACTGCCCTCACTCTCAGACCAGGCTGTCCTCCTCAGATTTTCAGTCCTGCATTTCTGGCAGTCTCTGCTCAGAGCCGGGACCAAATGATGCCAATTATTTGTTTGCTTACGCTGGGGTTAAAAACCTCCACCATGGGCAGTTTTGCCATCTCTGTACTCACACCACTTGCAGGTCAGACTTCGTCTCTTGCCACCTGAGCTTGTTTAAGTGCTTGCCCTGCCCTTGGACAAGAACAAGCAATTGCAGCCTCCAGAGAGCTGCCTGTGTGTGATACAGCCCTGGTGTCCCTGCTAAGATGTTTGGTTTTTTTAAGTAGACAAACAAAAGACAGATTTCCTGACATGCAGTGTTTTGCCATTTTCTCATTCCTTTGCATGCTGTCTGGTTTCTCCCAGTTGCATTTTCAAAACAAAAAATCACAAGCAAAAAAACATGTCAGGCCACTCTGTCCCCTTTCACACAGCAGTGATATGTCACCAAATACTCCCAATACGTTTTGTTTTCTTTACCTTATTTGTGTTCTCTAAAGTGTGGCATTTTTGCACTGTATTGTCATCCATGCTGCTGGTTTTTAGCCTGTTTTGTTTTGGGGACCCGCAGGCCGGGGCTGCTGGGGCTGTTGGTGGTACCCTGGGGAGAGGGGAAGTGGAGGGGCAATGCCAGAGGACCATCCCTGTGTCAGCCACATGCTCTCCCCACCAGGCTCGTTCTCCAAGGGTGTGGCAGAGGGTGAGGTGGACCCATCTTTTGGGCCACTGGAGGCCATCAGGCTGTCCATCCAGACCGACTCCCCGGTGTGGATCATCCTGAGCGAGGTAAGCCGAGCTCCCTCAGCACCTCCCCACCTTGCCCTGCTCATCGCTCTGATCCCATCCCGCTCTTCTTTCAGATTTTTATCAAAAAAGCAGAGTGAAACAGGCATGAGGCAGAGCGGACACACTGGTGGATCCCTGGTCCTGCTCCCTCCCTCCCGCTCCCTCCTCCCCGCGGCGCCTTGCCCAGACCAGGACAGCGCAGGGCCGGCTGCCGGAGCCGGCGCTCGCCCACAGACCACGGCAAAGCTGCTGCTGCGCCTTCCCCGGCGGGGCCGTGGGGCCAGGACGGGCTTTGACTTCTCCTGAAGAGGAGCAGAAAGCAGAACCCAACCCCTGTGCAGAGGGGTGGCTTTGCTCCGCTCCCTCGGCCCCTCGGGTGCTGCTGCCGCTCGGGACACACGGGACAGTTTGGGGTCGGGGTGAGCTTTAGCCAGCGTGGGGACAAAAAGCACCTTCAGCCCCAGACAGGAATCTTTGGCTGTGTCTGGGGACAGAGCAGGTCACACTGAGTGCTGCCAGCTGACCCCACGGCGCGCTGGATGGAGGCGGCAGGGACCGAGGTCTGCCTTGCCCTCTCCCAGACAGCAGTCCTGGCCACAGCTGAGGATTAAGTGAGGAAAAAGACTGACCCTCCTTCAGCAGAGGAGGAACAAAACCAAAGGGGTTGGAGCTATGATTATGGCAGGGAAAACAAAAAAAAATAAAATACGCCACACTGTGCCTGCCAGCATTGAACACAGCCCCTTAACTCACGGTGAAGTCTCCAGTGTCTTCATGCCTTGAGATTGAGTGCAGAAGCTGTCTTTTAAATAACTAATTCAGTTATTGATTGATGTGGGTTTTTTGGGGACGGAAAAAAAAAAGCAGAGGTAGCCCAGTTCGAAAATAGTAGGGATTAGTGTAAATCCCAATGTCCTTTCAGCTATACACTGGAATGCATTATACTACTTTAATGTTCTGTATTTTTTATTATTGGATACATTTGATTTTTCAAGTACATCTCTCTATATAAATATATAAAACAATGTGCACTGTAATAAAAGCTAAATTTAAACCTTTGGTGCAATAGTGAGAGTCACTTGCAGCAGGGCTGCTTTAGGGACCTGTGAACCCCAAATTCAGAAGGAGGGTGGAATCCAGGGAGGGCAAAGTCCTGTTGCAGAGTTGGTGATAAGTGAAGCTGGGGTAAAGTAAAGGTCATTTAATTGATGCCAAACAGACTTTAGTACTTGGACTAGGGTCAGGCTTTTCTCACAGTATTTGGATGTGGTTTTAGGCAAGCTTACCCATCCTTTTCAGTTAATCACAGCAGCTATGAAACCCAGTCCCCAATCAGATGTTCTCACATGAGTCTCTGAGCGCCCTTGACAATCACTGGTGATTTCTAGTGAGAAAAGGATTTTTTTTATATATATCCAGGGTGTGATTCTTCAACATAGATCATTACAGCAGTAAGGAGGAGAGACGTCAGCATGTGGGTCAATCTGTGCTCCATGAGGCAGAGCCAGAGGCATTTTAGAGCAGACAGTGCTACAAAGCCCAGCAGTGAAGCTCCTCAGCAGGGGCAGGGGCTGGAAAGCATTTGCTTTCTAGAAGGGAAATTATCTCTGAAGAGCAGAGGAGTGCCAGCATCCACCTCCCTTCAGCAGGGAATGCAGAGCCAGGGAAATATTCTCTCTCTGATGGTGCCACGTGACTGGCTCCCCTGTGCCAGGGGCAAACAGGGGGTTTTGGGAGAGCTGTGGCCCCTCTCACCAGGCACCACGGAGCTGGAGAGGTCACACCAGTGCTGCCATCCATGGGGAGGAGCTGGGCCTCAGGAAGTGTGCCAGGAGCCCGGCCAGTGCCAGCCCCAGCAGCAGCCAGAGCAGCCAGGCACTGGCATACAGTGGTCCCAACCTGGGTGGGAGAAAACACCATCAGGCACTGCCAGCCCTGCTGGGGCTCTCTGGCAGGGCTGTGAGTCCCCACCCTCCTTTGGGACAGTCGGGGAAGAGGTGACACAGCCGTGAGCGCATGGGGGCAGGAGGGGAGGAGGAGGTGGTGAAAATCTGCCTGCAGATTTTATTTATGTCCCACCCATAGGGATGAAACCTGCTCCAGGGGCCACATCCTGCTCTCAGGTCCCCGGGCTGGTTTGGGGTGCCCAGGGTCCCGGGCAGGTCCTTACCGTGCCCGTGCAGCCGCGCCATAGCCCTGGAAGTACCTGAGGCGGGTGTAGAGGTACAGCAGCCCACACACTGCAGCCACACCTGGGGGCACAGGGGAGCCAAGGTCTGGTGGGGCTCAGGATCCCTGGAACTGCTGGAGCTGCATTCCAGCACAGTCCCCCCAGCAGATGGGGCATGACCAGAAAACCAAACACAGAGTGATTTGGCTTTAAACCACTGTGGGAGTTTAAATGAGTTTTCTTCTTTCCATTTTTGTGAGGGATGAACTTCTCTGTCCCACAGAGTTGCCCTGGGACTCAGGTTGGCAATGCTCCCTTATGTGGTTTCTCCTCATAACTAAATGGTGGCAGTATCCAAATCCCCTGAGCTCGCTTGGTCAGGATAGACAGTGGGTGAGTAAATGTTTGGGTTGTGGTTTCTTGTTCTGACATAGCTCTGCCTCAGCTGCTGCCACCCTGGCACCCTGGGACAGCCTGACCTTGTCCAGGAGAAGCAGCACGAGGGGACAGCAGGCTCCAGCAAAGGAGCAAGGGCTGCCAGTGCTTCCTCCTCCAGGCAGGAATGGGTTCACTTCTCCCAGCTGGATTTGAGGCACTTCTCAATCCAGCTAAAGGGGAAATTTGCTTTCCATGAACAAGAGCCTCACAGGCACAAAGAGGATGCCTGAGCCACAATGGGATTTAAACTGGGGCTGGGGTTTTTTGTTTGTTCACATGGTTTGGGTTGGAGTTTCCCCCCACATCCCTCTTACCTTGATGGAAGAAGATTCCAGCAACCCAGAGGAGGGAAATGAAGATGGGGAAGTACTCTGAGCAGTTTGCCCTGGTGAGAAGCAGAGATGAGAGTTAAAGCTGCCTCCTTGTACATCAGAGCTTGGATAACCAAGGCTGGAGAAGGGAATTAGAAACTGTCATTGGAGCAAGCTGAAAGAGCTGATGAGAACAATGGGAAAGTGCTGTGGGAAAGGAGCCTTTTCTGTGGCCAAGCACACCCAATATCTGTATTGTAGAGAAAAAAAGCAGCCAACCAACAAACAGCATTCACCTGTCCTGCGTTCACATGGCCCTGGAATGACAAGCTGTGGCTGAGATGGAGATTTGTCTCTGCTGGACCCTCAAGAGGCTCCATCCCACACACAGCCCCATCCCAGAGAGCTGCTGCACCGCCAGCTGCTGGGGGAGAGCCTTCTCTCTGGATTTAGGGAGGAGCTTTCTCTTCCCCTTGGGAGAGCACAGCCCCACTCTGGGAGTCACACACCAAGAAGGAGCTTTCTCTCAGATAAAATTCAGCAGGAGGTGATCAGATTTACAGCCAGGTTTTCCTCCTTTTTCCTTTAGTGACAAAAATACAGATTTTCTGCAAGAAGAGTAGGAGCTGTGCTATTAAAGACATTGGTTTTGCTTCTCCCACATTTTACCATCCCCTAGGCAATTTAATCTTAATGTTGGCCAAAAATATACAAACCCTTGGAGAATGAAGCCAGACTGGGAGCTGGAAAAAGTCTGAAGAACCTTATTCTGTAAATGCAGTTTGAGCCTCAGTGAGGGGAGGCTGCCAGGTTTCAAGTGAGTAATGCATTGATACCACTTTTTCCCTTTTTTTTTTCAATATATCAAATTATCCACTTGTATACTCTTCCACAGGGAAATGAGAAGAAAAACCCACAAAGAAGCAATATCTTCTCTAGTCCAAGTTCCCTGCAGTCACCTTCCCTGCCAGAGCCCATGGCATGACTTGGTTAGCACACATTTAATAGTTAAGTATTTAATTAAAGCCACATCAGCAGCTCCCCAGCTCGCAGAGGCTGATGTCTCCAGGCAGGCTGGCCTTCCATGGTCCCACAGAAGGGCTGAAGCTGGTGTTTTTGTCACTCCACAAGCGTTTCCTGTGTGCTGGCAAGGGGATGCAGCTGCTTTGTTCGGGATTTAGTGCCGGGCTGGAATTACCCTTCACACCAGCTCCAGCCAATTCCTTTCAATCGCTCACAAAACAGAACGACTGAGATGAAAGATGGAATCTGGTGCTTGCTGGAAGCCGAAGGGATCTGTGAACGTTTCCAGTTTAGCTCCAGCATTGCTCTCTCCATAGGAACAGAGCAAAAAGAAACAGCCCTCAGCAGGGGCCCACGAGTGCTGATTCTCACAGTACAATGGCTTCTGAAAGGGAAAAAATTAAAATGCCCTTATAGCTGGTTCTGCCAGCAAGGCCCTTTGTTTCAATTCAACAGCAAAACATTACAAGAAAATATCAGGTTATTAATAAAGCTTTGGCTGCTCTCATCATTTGGAGCCAATGGTAATATTAAATTTAATGATTCTAATTGTGAATGCTCTGCACCTCCTCCATACGGCCACTAATTTGTAATTTGGCTGCCTCACAATGCCAGAAGGAGAATTATCATGGATGGACAGAAACACCCCAGCCAAAGTGCTCCAAATCAAAATGCAGACCTTTGCACACAAAGCATTGGAAAAAAAATAACAGAAGCAGTAAGTAGAAAGATGATTGAGGGAGACCAGTCTCTCCCAATAGTGACAGTTGACTCAAGTCTTATTTAGACAAAGTCACCACAAAAAGTCAAAATCTTACTGAGCTCTGAAGGTCCGCTCAAATTCAGGGTGACCTGTTGTTTCAGGAGGGGAAATCTTGTACTTCCGACGGGCGTGGATCACCTGCATTGCAAAATAGGCTAAAAGAGGAACACAGGAATGGTAACAGACCAATGTTTATTTAGCCAAGTGCTATCTGGCTGGGAATCAAGCAAGTGGTTAGAATGAAAGAGCTGATATGATCTAGGTCCATAGTCCAGGGCTGTCACACCTGTAATAAATGTGCCATTTATTTCACTCTCATGCTTTAAATTCAGGTTTGGTTATCCCAGCTGAGTGCCAGTGCTGGATGTCACTTTGCATCATCTCACACCCTGCAGAGCCCTCAGTGCTGCTCCCCAGCAGATCAAACACACAATAAAACCTTACCCAGTCCACACTGAGTCACAGAATCATTTCTGGATCTTGCACTTTGTGTTTAGAGTACATGTGCACCCTCAGCCAGTCTGATGGGAAGGATGTGCAACACTTTCTGCTATTCCTAGAGGCTGCAAAGTATGACCCATGTCACATTGCAGCATCCAAACTGTCAAGCACTGGGATATCATTAAGTCAATTGGAGATGCTCTTAATCATGGCAATAAAAGGAAATGGGGAAGAGGGTGATTATTTCTTGCTCCTCACTCCTGCAGGACAGCCCCAAGGCTCCAGCAGTTCAGGGAGCAGAGGTGCTGCCCATGCTGCTATCAGCCTGTGCCACATTTGAGCCAAGGCACTGACTCAGTGTCTGCTACATCAGTCCTTTGTACGTTTGTAAGGACAAGGAAAGTCACTTGAAAACAATGAAAACTTGCTAACAAAAAGATTTGGAGTGTTTCACTATTTATTGAAAGCTCCTACTCCCACGGGCAATTGCTGATGCTCTGCTTTATTTAGGTGCACTACTACACTGCTGCCTTTATTGAAAACTCCTATTTTCATATAGGAGAAAACTAAATTATAAAAACAATTACTTTGGTGGCTGTGGTGGTGTCACTGAGACATTTGAGTGAGCAAAGTCCTCACAGAGCAACATTTCCAGAGCATTCCAGAGAGACAAGGAGCTGGGTGCAGACTGTCCTACTGTAAGAAAAAGAACAGCAGGGTAGAGAAGGGGAAGTAGGGACAGATGTTCCAAGATTAAAGACAAGACATGTGCCTGCAGAAAAGCATTAGAACACATGTAGAAGGGAATTAGAAATGTAAATAATCTGATGCTATGTGACTTGTGTATCACAAGGTTTTAGCACCATAAATACAAACAATCATTCCTTTCAGAACACATATAAGAACAATTAAACATGTTCTGGTATCTTCCACAGTGACCCAGCCCTAAATGAGGGTGCTGACAGAGCAGAATGGGGGGAAACAAGAATGTTCTCCCTCTTTGATTCATTTGCAGCAGGTTGATCATGGGTGAGGGTTCCACCCTTCTGCAAAGGTCCAGCAGGACAGGACACAGCATTCCCTCTGTGAATCCAGAGAGATGTAACATGCAACTGGGATTCAGCAGCTGCTGGCAGAGCTCTGGGAAGAAAATGAAACCATGACCCATCCTGTTACCTCTCCTCCCTCCTGATGCCCTCAGGGTCTCATTTCAGTCTCCAGAAATGGACTGAGCTGAAGTTACAGCATCATGAGCAGATCTGGCTTGTGGCATTAGCCCAACTGCACTGGGCAATGCTCTTCATCCTGGCTCTCTGCCATCTGCACCTTTCCCAAGGTAGGATCCTTGTGGCTGATGGGTGAGGCAAGGGTCATTTCACATCAAACCTCTCCATCAGCTCTACACTTAGCATCTTGCTTCTACACAGGGCCTAATACTCAGACACAGATCCCTGACACTTAGGGATGGGTAACATACAAAACAACCACCCAAGAGGAGCAGGAGCCTTTTGGAGGACAGCTGGCTGTTCCCCAAACCTGGTGTAAGGGTGAAGAACTGAGGATGAAGAAGCAGTCCACAAAAGCACTTCTCAGAATGAGGTGTTGAAAAAACCCACACTGCATGAGCCTTCTCAGCATGGACTCTTAGAGAAAAAGAGTTCAATCTACTCTGCAGAACCTTTCAAAGCATTTTTTGTGTGATTCATGTCTCGAGGTTAATCACCTGTGTGGATTCCCATGTGGCTTAGGGGCTCAGCTCTCCCTGAACTTTGCTCCTCAGTGGAAATATTCTTCATTCTCTATTTGATTATGTCCACAAACTTGTCAAATCATATCACAGTTGCTATCTGCCACATTTGAGTGAACCTGGCAAACAAGCCCTCTGGGGCCTGACAGTGACATTGCATACGTTTTTTTCCTTTGAAGCTGTAAAATAAAGGAGTGGGGGAAAAAATTGGAGGAGAATAATTTTGTTCTGTGGTATAATGTTCACCACAAGACTGGGGCACACACATCTACAGAGTGCTAAACTCAGTTTCACTAAACTGAGAATGACTGAATTAAAAAGGGGAAAGTTACTTGAAAGAATGTGGAAACTGCAGGCTCCCAGAAAATTCAAAAGGAAACATAAAAATCAACCAACCCTGTAGCAAGGTCAGCCATTAAATCACATCTCCTACACCAGGATGTGATGGAGGAGTGTCTGCAGGGATAGTCCATGTCTGTGCTTCAGTGCTCCCCTGCTCAGAGCAGATCCCAGACCTGTAACTCACCTACAGAATGTCCTTTCAAAGCATGCAGAGAAAGCCACTGCACAGCTCTGAACCCCAGTGACACGGGCACACGAATTTCATAGGACCAGATGGAAAGGAAATGCACAGTATTTTGCAATTGCTCCTTGACTTCCCACACAGAGATCATAAAACCAGGATACTTCATCTGATCAACAGATAGGAGGGTGCCAGTGCCTGCTATTTATCTGCTGGCTTCACACCTTGTATGTCATCAAAGTAAAATGCTTAATGCTGCAACCTTTAAAAAGTACTTGAAATTCCCATTAAACAAAAATGTTTGAGATGAAACTGCTGTCTAGGGATTTGCTACTGAGGGTTTGCTAAAGGAAAAGGGCTCAGCAGCATTTCTGTAACTCAATTTCAAGTTTTCTTTATGTCTTGTCTTTGCACACTAAACACTTGCTCCACCCCACTTAGTTTAATAACAAGAAAATTCATAGTGCAAAAGTTTCTTCAATTTGTAGTTGTATGTCTCTGTAAATTGAGTGGAAATTACTGAAAATTCAGAAGTCTTGAAGTCTATTCTTAAAGTGGCATATTTTGTTTTAAATAATGCTTACATTAAGAGATTTATTATCTGATGGCTAAAAGCACATGATACTGCTCAGAGATTCACATCCCTTTGTAAGCAGAGGTGTGAGAGCTGTATGGTGAATTAATACAATAATAATAAACCCCACAAACCTTTCCTTATAGAACAGTGAAGATTTCAATAAAATGGGGACTCTGTCCCCATCCCAGGCAGGGGAGTGACTGTCCTGAAGCTCAAGGGGGAGAGACTTTGCCCAAAGGACCCACAAATAAACAGAGCTTGGCAACAACACTACTCCTTCTAAATGGTCCAAACACAATGCATCTATTTGAATTAGAAGTCACTGAGTTCTTTGAAGAGCTCTGTGTCTATTTTTGACCAAAACTTGCATTGCTTTCCAAATGTGCTCTGAGTCCATCTTGTCATCTGCTCTGTGCCACATGAACACACAAGGACATTGGTCACAGAGAAACACCTGTGACCCCCTCACCAGCACATTTACTAACCTGCCTTTATTTTGGCTACCTCCAGCCACTGCAAGTTACCTGCTTAAATTCAATCACAAACTACTTTAATAACATCACGTTGAAATTGCTTTAAGTCTAAAAGTTTTACTTGCTGGCTTTGAGGATCATTTTAGTCCCTGTTAAATAATGACCATACTCAGGCATGACACTTCTGCCATGAACACCCAAAAATTTGTATCATTTTATCAAGCTGGAAGACAGTGACTTTCACTCCACAGATGCTCTGAGAAAAGCACAGGAACCCCATCCCAGAGTTTAACATAATTAGCTGAATACTGGCATTGTACAAAGGACATTTACCTTGCTCCAGGACCCCCAGAACTGTGACTGTGGCCAGCAGGTCTATTTGATCTCTCATGTTGCTGACTGTGGAGCAAACCCCAGGCTGATGTGCTGGGTACAGCTGTCCCAACACGCTCTCCCACCACCATCCACTTCCACAGAGCTGCCTCTGAGCACAGGTGTTTCCTCCACCACACCTTAACTCACCTTAACTCTCTCCACACCACGTAGTTTTCCAAAGCAGCCACCCACCAGAAAATGTCTATTCCACTCAGCCAAGTGCCTTTTGCTGAACAATGGAGCTAGGAAGAATTTTACATGAGCAAACTGTGAAATTCTTCTAAATAAATTTACAGATTTTATACCAGGATTTAATTATATGTTGCTGGCAATGGAAAGATGATGGAATTCTTTCCAGCCCTTTTGATGCTAGTTTTAATGAGCTCTGAAGCATCTCAATTATGTGCAAGGTTGTAAAAATTATTAACAATCATTTACAAACTAATGACTTGACCTTCTGCTCTTATTTCAAGCAGTGGAGTTGACCACATTAAAGATTCGATACACTCCAGCTGGAATAACTTAATTCTGTTACCAAATTCTGTGATTTGACAGAACATTCAGATACTTTATCCTACTAATTACTACTCTAAAGTTTACCAAAGAGGAGTACAGCTCTTTTCTAGCACTCACTCACCCTTAGTAGTTTCCTGAAGTTTTTAAGCAATACAAACCTTTCCCTGGCTAACATAGAAAATAAAAGTTCACAGTTCTGAAAGCAGCAGAGGATGTAGAAACATACAGACCCTGAGAAATGTTACACTGACATCAGAGTTATAATCGCAAAATGTAAAACTGGAAAATCAGGAATGTTTTAGCCCTGAATAACTCCCCA
Organism: Peucedramus taeniatus; assembly: GCA_013400575.1. Classification (NCBI taxonomy): domain Eukaryota; kingdom Metazoa; phylum Chordata; class Aves; order Passeriformes; family Fringillidae; genus Peucedramus; species Peucedramus taeniatus. The sequence continues at coordinate 849,432 of WBNO01004080.1, forward strand.
CTCCACGAAAATAAAACTGGCATCAGTTCAAAAAGTTACCTTATGGTTTTGAGCAACTTTATATGGATGGCTTTAAAATTTTTAAAATCAAAGAGGAGGAAGGTTTTCCCTTAATGTTGGTGGCTGAGCCATTGCATTTCTCTCTGTTCTCACACACACAAACCCTCACTACAGAATTTGTGCATGTACCAGGCCTACAGTTTCTCCCAAGAGGGACAGAGCAAGATTTTTTCTAGTTTTGCTCTTCATTGCTTCAAAACCTCATTATGACAGCTCATCAAGTTGAAAATTCAGTTAATCAAATATCCAATGTTACACTTTTTATATATAACCACACAGGTAGAATAGCAAAACCACTCCTTTCTCTAAAAAACACTCATATGATGTGACTTCAAACTCTTCAAGGTACAGCAGACTCAGACTAAATAGAAATAAAACCTTAAAGTTAACCTTAACTGAACCTATTGGTGACCAAAGATTTCATCTGTGGTGTCCAATATAAAAGTCAGAGGGGAAATGCCACTGGGGTCTCCTTACAACACATTTCAACAAACAATCCAGGCTTGAGAAAACACTTCCATTACAGATTTCCATTACTCTCAGGAAAAACATTGGCATCAAGAAAATGAAAATCAGATTAGTTTCTGAGCAAAGGTTTGTGACAAGCTGCCACTGACTCCTTAAAATCTTTTGAAAACCACTGATGCCATTACAGTGGGGGATGATTTGGGAAATTTCTGTTTCATTCAACAATAACTAAAATGCAGCATTTTTAATGGGACAATAAAGCAAAAATTAATGTAACTTCATGGCTCCCCGTGGGCTTAAAGCAGCTGATTCTGGTACTACTATTGATTGTTACAGTTGGTTCTTTATAAAGTTCTGAAGTTACAGGTCTTCTCCTCTCCCAAACAGAACACAAAACTTGTAGAGTAGAAATACATGAAAAATACTCTCTGCTAAGTCAGGATGCTGTGAGGAAACCTGGAGGCTGAGCTGGGGCTGCAAACACAACTGCACAATGACACCAACTGCAAAGTTTGCAGAATGATCCATCAATGTCTGAAGCTGGGCAGTGGCTATGGGACTTCACCAGCCTTAAGCCAAGACCTCCACACACATTGCTGCCAGTCCTTTGTTCCTGGTTGAGAAACATCAGCTCCTGCCTGCAGCACGTGTCCCACGTCTCAGCTGGATTCCTGTGTGTGCCACGTGCCTGCATCAGACAAGCCTTGAGGAAATCAGTTTGAACCTCTAAAGGCTGTTATTCTGAGGGAATTGGCGTATTTTGGAACTCTACAATTTTGCACATGTGAGGTCTCAGTAGTTATTAACATCTTTTTTACTGTTACCAACTACCTCTGCAGTTGAATTTCCCAGCTTAAGGCCTACAATGCATTCCAGAAAAAAAAAAAAAAAAAAACCCAAAGCCCAGAAGCAGTGGGAGTAGCATAAAGCCTGATTTTCAAAGTTACATTTTCTAAGGCCCCTTTATCCAGTTCTGGCCTGTTTAAATGGACTTTCTGAAACCGTAAGAATTGGTAAGACACAGCAGCAGAATTTGAGCCTTAGTAATTAACACAACAATTAAAAATTGTGTGTTGGGATGAGGGGAAGGAACCATCTCACTAGGAATGACAATGCTGAACTCTGCTCAGCTCAAGCAAATGTATAAAGTCACACCATGTATATTTAATACACTAGCAAAATATTTATTTTATAATGATAAAACAGAAGTGAAGGATTTCTTTTTGGTGTGCACCAGTAATTGTAGTAAAAGAATAAGGGGATTAATGGACTCTTTATACATTTCAATGACAAAAATTCATAAAGGTTAGCATCAAATTCAACTGTTCTCCATTTACAAGCATAAAACTTACCATAATACCCCCCAAACACATATATAAAGAATTATAGTTTTAAAATCTATAAAAAGTAAAAAATATACAGTCAGAAGATCTAACTCTTATTCAAATCTTTAATATAAAATTGTAAACATTTATTTACACAAAGGAAATGTGTATAACAAAATTTTGAGCACCCTTTTCAATTGGATCGTGGTTTTTGGAAGGCAGTGGATGTTGCACAGTGACACTCTCACCTTGCCTGCCCAACCAAAACCGCAGTTTATAAATAAAGCCATGGGCGGCCGGCTGGGTTCAGTTCAGGGGAGATTGGTTTTATTGCTCTGAAGCTGCAGCAAATGGAAAGCCCGAGTGCAGACACAGACAGTGACACGTTACAGGGCACCAGGGCAGAGCCCAGCCCTGCCCATGCACCCACGTACATCAGAACTGTATTTTCATTTCCATTGAACTGTTCCAACCTTGCTCCAGTGGCACCATGTTCTGTGCACAGGGACCAAAGCCAGAGCCAGGGGCTGTTTGGATCCTGTTCACACACGGACACCGATGGGCATTATAAGCCAGTTTGTCTAGAATCACACCTAATTTTACTCCAACAGTACCATGAAAAGGCCCTGTCATCAAACCCAGATATCTTCCTGAACAAACCCTCTGGTCAAGCAGAGCAATATCCACCTTAGCTTCCAGAAACAGTGGAGGAAAGAGCACACCTGCCTTTTCCTGGACATTTCGCTGGATTGCCTTTTTGGTAGTAATAATGCAAACAGCAGATGCTCTTTTCCTCCAATTAAGAAATCACAACTGGATGGATTGTATTTTGACTTGTTCAGAACAAAGTCTGTGTGCAAAATCTACTGGAAAACAGAGCAGATTTCACCACAACCTAAACAGGGAGAAAGAAAAGCTGAATCCTACTACCCTGTTATTTCTGTTAAGTGTTTGTGAGGGGGAGAAAAAAACAGTGACATGGAAGGATGTCACTTGAAATTGAGGTCCCAAGCACCCCCGACAGGAAGGGAAGGCACACTGGTGCAAAGTTAACCCTTAAAATTAAAAATACAGCAAACACTCCTTCCCCTGCCATTGCTAGTTTATATCTATACTCTTCTAATGACACTTACCTTGGACCAGTTTTTGGTTTAACTTAATAGTAAACCAAGCTCACTAGCTCTTTTCTTAGATTGCCAGTATGAGAAAAGCTAGCATCAGTTATTTGCATCTCAACTACTTATTCTAGAAAATATCAGAAGTGTCAACAACCAAAGTCACCAACACCTTCGTCTTCCCATCCAAAGACAATCTTTATGTTATCTTTTCAAAAGCTCTATGAGGGATTAAGCCTGCTTCAGTGAAGTTTTATTCACTGTTCAAAGGTGGGATCCACTGATCAATGCACATCTTTCATCAACAGTTCAACATGATAAAATAGCAAATCTGATCAACAGAGCGGAATTCATCCACACTAGCTAAGTGTGCTGGACAAACCATGTTCCATGCATATTTGGAAAGGGTTAAAGTATTAGTGTTAAAAAAGCAGTTTTCAAAAGTGCAAATTGTCTCATAAAGGAGCTGCAGATACAGTAAAATATTTTCCTTCTTTGAAACCAATGATATCTTTCCCTTCCCTTCACCCCCTCTGGAAAAAACCCTCTCTCACAATTCTGCAATGCTTCCTGGAGAAGCCAGTCTGTGTTGAAGGAAATTGCTTTTAAATCACAATGCTGGGTTTGGTTAGAAAGTTTAGAGGAGTTTTCCAAGAAAGTGGATTTAGAAAGGGAAGAGGTATTTGTGCATTTAAAACAAAAGCTTTCAACTTTAGTTTAATTTTAAAATAAACATTAAGGCAAGGTGGTTTGTTGGTGGATAAGGGATTTTTTTGGTAGAGAGTAAGGACATTGGAACATTGACTGTTCCCATTGTGATTTTTGTCCTTTCTGGGACCAACCCCAACATATGGATAAAAGGTCTCCTTGGGCTGAGCTGAAGAACAGCATCTGCTTCAAGGGTTATTAAAAAAGTAAATCCACCAGTCTATAGAAAGATTATCAAACTTGTAAGCCAGTATTAAAAAAAACAAAGCATTTAAAGGGGGAGACTTCCACATTGGAGCAACCCTGATACAAGTATTCTCCCAGGCTGCCTGTGCTATTATTGCTAATAAGGACTTTCCTCCTCCCAGCCAAATTCTTTTTTCCTCATTTTTATCCTGAAGTGACAAAGTCTTGTGCTCATTGCTAACTTCGGGGGATGAACTGATCTCAAAGGTTAGTTTTACTTTTTACAACAAAGAAAACTAGATGAGCTGTCATGAAGCAAAGCCTTCATTTAAATACAACTACCTTTGGAAATAAGTTATGAAGAAACAGGTGCAAAGTAAATGGCTTTACAATTCATGTTAAACCTACTATAGTTTAAAAGTTCTCCCATAAGAAATTCCCCCTTTAAACACAGCAAGGTACAAGCCAAGAACTGTGCCTCTCTACAACAGAGTGCAAACTGCAGCTTAAAAGACTACAATCTATGAAGATGACTATCTAGACTAACTGGCCAGGTTTTAATACTTTTTCTCATCTATTACCAGCATCTAGAAATATTTACTGTGAAATATCACTTGCTTACTGAGAGTACAGGCACATGCTTCAGCAATGGGGAAAAGAAACAATTCCAAACATTTTGCAAGCATACTCAGGTGCATACAGCCTCTTCTCAAACAAAAATCAGAAGTCTGATGGACAGTACTATAACAGCATGTCAAGCTATGAACAAATAATTATTGCAAGTAATAGCTGCAGACTAAGCCCTAAACACAATTTGTGCAACTATTTGCGATCTTTCTGCACTATTTCTGTGGAATTTTTGTTTTGTTTTTAAATAATTAAAATATTTAGTCTTAGAACACTGCAAGTGAGATTTCTGGAAGGCTGGCTAGGACACAGTATTTTTTGACCTGTTCAAGTGTGCGACTCCTCAGAGACCGCAGCCAAGGCGCACTCCTCCTGCAGACCTGCTTGGTGCGCCGTGACCACGCGTCAACACTCAGTGAGAAGCAGCTCCAGTCTTCTTCCCAACCATTTACCTCTAATGCCTGCAAGTCTCCTCAATGCCACAGGTTTTTTGGTCCAAGAGTTGTTTATATCTCATGAAATAATTAAAAAAAGTAAAACCCCCGCCCCCGGCCCCATTTTAATGAGTTCCTAACAACTCATCCAAATCGTTCATCCACTCCTCTGAAGTCCTGTTTTTCAGCAATGAGTCTATCAGATCTGTGTCACCAGTTAAGTTCTGAAGTCCATTATTGCCTGACTGGCCGCTGTAGGCGAAAGGCAGCTCCTGACTGGTCGTCCTCACAGGGTACCCTTGGCTACAGTGCAGGTTTCCTCTGTTGGGAATTTGCTGATTTGGGTTCTGGTTGAAAGCATTCAGGTCTGGAACAGTCTGGTTCATGCCAGGCAAGACTTGCTGTGAGGGTACCTGCTGCTGTGCGGGTGCGTTTGTCCGCGGCTGTGCTCCCAAAGAGGACGAGAGCATCTGCCCAGAGACGGCAGCGTTCATCGAGGTCATGGGCCTGCTGGTGCTTAGGCTTACCTGAGGCATTCCCTGGGCAAACTGCTGGTTGGACATCTTTAGATGTGTCTGCTGCATGTGGAAAGAGGAGTTGGCAGTAAATGGTCCTAAGCCACTGTTTGCTTGTGTCTGGTTGTTAATATTAGGGATACCTTGGTGCTGCCAAGACGGATTTTGAGCCCCCATAGCAGCTGGTACTCTTGCCATCTGTGGCTTAGATAAGGTTGCATTCAGTGCACCTTTATTGTGCTGCTGAGAAATACTTGAGTTTGGTAAGGTGTTCTGCCCGTAGGCAGCAGGAACGGCAGCGCCCTGGCCCAAGCTGCCCTGTCTCTGCATCGGGGCCTGTCCGTTGGCACTCGGAGTCGTGTGCTGGGGAACCATCTGGCTCATGCCAGGTGTCAGGTTGTACAACCCCCCACGTTGCATGTTCTGCATGCTGGGGTACTGAGACACCCCCCGCTCCTGCTGGCTGGAGCCCGACTGCAGTGGAGCAACAGGAGCGTGTCCAGGTCCCATCTGAATCATGTTCTGGCTCTGAGGAAACATCCGAGGACTACCGGAGCTGGACTGTCCTAAGTTACTGACCCCGGGCATGGCTGAAGATGACCCTGAAATACAAAGAAGTATTTTGTACATTAAATATCTCAGGTTCAACCAGAGCCAAGCCAGGCTTGTAGGCACAATAACCTACAAGAGAGGTGCAGCTGCATTTGTATAAATTGACCTCTGCAAGCAACACACAGAGAGCAGGAGCTTAATTATAGAGTGTCAGCTGTGGCTCTAGTTAGCACCTCCACCTTGATCTCAAACACAGATATGCCAATGTCCTAAAAAAATCTGAATACCACTTCTAAGAGTTCAGCATCACTAATTTAAAAAAAATTATTACTTTAAAGGCAGGACTCTGATATTTCTTTGTGAACAAAGGTAAACATATCTACTTTGAAGTGCATGCACAATTTACAAAGCTGTTAAAAAATACCTCTTACTGCACACACACACACTGACAGTCATTCCATGCATACACAAGAGTGCATCCCTTATCATACAACTGTAGGGTTGCCAGTTCTGCATTTTCCCAATTCCAGGAATATCTTCCATTTATCTAATACAGAAATATCTAATTCAGAAGTTTTTGGTCAAGTATCTTTTGGATTTTCACAGTAAAGTATTCACTATGTTAATATGCAGTGCTGACAGCCAAGCAAGGTGATTTAGAAAAATGTCTTCTCAGCAAACCAAATACAGTCCTTTGTTATTGCAAATTCTGAGTTTAAAATTTCTTCCTGTAGAAGAAACAGCCCCCTATTTGAAGCAAAAAAAGCAGAAAAGCTCTATAAATTGTTGTGCATGTAACACCCCCCACACTCCTTACAGTCGACCAAGGGAAACCCACCCACACTAATAATTTCTCTACTTTCAAAACCAAAAGTAAGCTGAAGAATTTTTTTCATATTTTACGACAGCTGAGGAGTACTGGCTCTCCATTATTACTAATATTCTATTTGAATAAAAACAATTATCAAAAATAAATTCAGATTATACTGAATTAATTATCAACAAAGTACATGATAAAAACATCATGGGGAATGGATGTGTGGGGGAAGAGTCTTACTCTGACAATATTTGCAGTGAAGAGATACCACACATATCAGGATTTAAGATACAAAAAATAGTTGCAATCATCCTTACAAAGAAAAAATATTTTTAATAGTACTGATATTCATTACAGCAAAACCTACTCTATTTCTAACAGTTGTATGCCTATCTCTCTGTAGAAAAGCGGCAAGATAAAAAATATTTCAGTTCAACAGCTGAAGGATGCTACTGATGCCTGTGTTAGCACACAATCCTTTTGTACTGGCATGGAGTTTTTTCAGTTACAACAGCAACAAAACCCAGTTGTAGCTGCACTTGACACTGCACAGGCATGAACACTGTCAGGGTGAGGGTATTACATTTCCATTTGCATCTTACCCCTTCAATATTTATTTCTGCAGGAACAGGGAGAGTAAGAAAACAAAATGAAGGGAAATTTTCTTGTACTGTAGGTTTATAAAAAAAAGACAAGTGGCTTCTATATGTCCTGTCAAGTAACAGCTTTTAAGGTAAAAAGATGAGCTTTTATTACTTTCTAGTTCTTCCACATTTTTGAAGCTATTCCAGCTAAACAATTACAACATCTTTTATTTAACAGAATTAATACACTAAAAACACACTAAGCTACTTCTCATACAAAAAAAACCCCACATAGGACACATCACATGTAATGAAGAGAATTCAAATTGCATTCCCTTTTAAAGGTAGCAGGGATAAAAATGTTAGAGACTTTTAAACTCATCCTAGAAATGAGAGAAATAATACACCACTTATCTTTCTTTAATGAGGGCCTGTGATAGATACAGGCAGTAGTGATGTCAGTCTTCAGAAAAAAAACCCCTCTGAATCTTAATATATTAAAGATAAAGAGAATTTCCAACCTGCACAATGAAATAGAAATACAAAAAAGGCCTGTAGAACAATGAAGGTACTTAAAAATTTTACTCATTTCCCAAACAACAATAAGAATCAGAAGCTTAAGTTGTCCCAGATACCTGTGACCAGGGAAGCTGTTAATTTGCAACTGAATCAGAGTATAGGTCAAGAGCTTTTAAGGCAGAGTGACATGTAATAAATTAATTAAAAGCTATCCAATCCAGGAAATTTGAAGACACCTTGTTTTTCACTCCTGGTATTTTTTCTGCTGTTGTTCCAATTGCCATGTTTACTCACCTGTGAATTGTCCAACCTGTTGCTGGTATGGATTCTGTGGTTGATCCTGGTACTGGGGAGGAGGCCGGGTCAGGTGCCGCTGCAGCTGCTGCTCCTGCTGCTGCCGCTGCTTCTCCTGAGAAAGGTCCAATGCAAGAGAGTTTGAAAACAGATCAAGCTTCTTCCAAGGGCTATCTTGGAGAAAAACAAGCTCTCTGCATGCTTCTATGCACAGCTGGTAATCAAAGGGGCTTCTGCAGCCCTACAGCCATTCCAGACTTTGTTCTCAAGGCTCAAAGACAGTCAGTTTAATCTGATGAGTGACAAGACCAGGATCTCAGAGACAACAGCATGCACTACAAGAGTTACTGCAGAGCATGTCTGAAGCCTTTCAGAGACTGAAAATCTGAGATGTTAGTCTCCTAATCAGTAATATAATCAACAGGCATTTTTAGCAATACTCTAAAGATAAAAAGAGGTACAAGTACAAAAAGAGCAAAAGTGAGTGTATAAAAAACCCACATTTATTTTTTTGGTCTTTATTTCCAAATCAATGAATTTTAGACCGCTTTTTAGAAATCAATAAAAGTTCAAATCAGAAATAAAAAAAAACTGAACATGTAAATATTTTCTAGTCCTTGTCTACAAACATGAAAAGATACACACAAATCCATATTCTCATCTATTACAGGTTTTCCTAGAAGATCATGGAAAATTGCAGAACTAAGCCCATAAAAGAAGTCTACAATTTTTGCAACCATTGTTTCAAACCACTTTCTTATCAATGCACTGATCAACTGAAACAAACACTACTCATGATACAAAATAATTGTGTCTCTTTAAAATAAAAGCAGATTCAATCCACACCTATTTTATGATCAAACCATTTGAAAAATAAACCAAGCAAATGATCTATTAGGAAACTTTGGGGGAAAATGAAACTTAAAGTCTTGAGGGGAATTAAATGTAGTGACAGTAGACTCAGATTTTGACAGTGTTAACAGCTATCTGGCTGCTTTTACAATATGAAAAATACCAGGCACAGCATTTCTGTCTCTTCCTCAGATACCTTCAGCCAGACTGAAATTCTGACACAACCAAATAGTGATACAATGCACAACAACCTACTTATCCAAAAAGTTACACAGAGCACAGCAGGGGACAGAAATTCCCTTCCAAGAGTATCGGGGTAAAGACACAAGCCAGAAGCCTTTACAGAAGAGACTGGTGCAATGTAACAAACAGCAGATACACATCACTACCACCTTTCCCCAATGTCTCCAGCTGCGAAGCTGTTGAGACATGCACAGGAATGAAGAGGGCAGGCTGCTCCACAGAGGACCTGCTGCTTGCAGGACCAGTCAGACCTGAAAGAGGCTGACCATGGAAGCCAACAAGAGATGCCATAGCTCTGAGAGAAAGAACTGCAGAACCTGGCCTGGAGAAGAAAATTAAAAAAAAACACGGAATGCCAAGTGAAAAGACAAATTTATAGTGGCAGGGAATTGCACTGGGGCTACCTGAAGCTACAAGTTTCCCGCAAAGCTGACATCAGCAGATTCAGAAATCTTTCCGGAAAACTACATTCAGTATCATGTGTATCTCAAGGAACAAATATCAAATCAGAATACTAACAAGACCTAGCTTGACTAGGCAGCACAAGGCCAATAAATGTGGCAAATGCAGTATCTAAAGCTGTTCAGCTCCAAGGCAAAGCCACTTCTTATTTGGGACCAGAGTCCCAGCATCACTATAGAAAAACTGAAATTACATTAGTTAACTGCACTTACCATAACTAGGATATGAATGAAGAGTTTTCATAATACTGATATTTACTGCAGCAACATGTGCTGGCAAAGCAGAAGCAAATAGATAGGAAAATAATATTTTAATGCTATGTTTGAGTTATGCTACTTATCACCTCCCCACTGTTCAGAGAGATCTGACACCTGTTAGGTCCATTATTGTCCTAAGGAAACCTACTGGGCCACAGCTGTAAGAGCTCTAACAAAGCTCTAATAATCACCATCCATCAGACATGCAAAAGCACAAACAGGTCACACCCCAAATTTCCTCTTTCCCCACCTGCTCTCAAAGAATACCTGTTTGTTAACATTTTGGAGAGTAATGATTACTCATCTTTGACGTTTTATATTAACAAACAAGTCATCAAAGACTGATTGATTTACTAAAAAGTATTCTAAGCTTACAGATCACATAACTTCATAGAGATGATGTGATTTAATTGATGAGTTGGGCATTTTTTTTCAGTCATTAATAATATAATTCCCTCACAGTATTCTCTAAGTCCAAGTTGTTTTAACCCAAATATCAAAAACATATCTTTACCAACACTCATACACTGCCAACCACATTACTATGTGTTTGTCTGCACTGGCTCCAGAACTGAGGGGGTTTTTCTGTCACCTCTATTGAGACCTCAATTTCATCAGGATGTCTCCAGGTGATAAAAGAGCCGTTGGCCAGGACTTGGCACAGCCATAGCTCCACTATCCCCCATATTCTACTACAACCTTCCCCACAAAACAGGCTGTCATACATTTTCAGTTCAGAGGAGACTATAATTTCCTTCTTTCTTAAAGCTTCTGATGGGCAGATGATTCAGGGAGACCTTAGAGCACTTTTCACTACCTAAAGGGGGCTTACAAGCAGGCTGGAGGGGGAAGGTGTCTCAAAAGGGCATGAAGTGATAGAGCAAGAGGAAATCCAAGACCTCCATCTGAAGGAGATTAGGTTCAGATTAGATACTGGGAAGAAATTATTTACTGTGAGTGTGGTGAGGCATTGGAACAGGTTTCCCAGAGAAGCTGAGGGGGGTGCCCTGGTGGCTGCCCCATCCCTGGAAATGTTTCAAGGCCAGACTGGATGGAGCTCAGAGCAACCTGGTCTAGTGGAAGGTGTCCCTGCCCATGGCAGAGGAGCTGGAACTGAGCTGATTTTTAAGGTCCTTCCCAACCAAACTATTCCCTGATTCTAAAACATCAAATGCTATTTCATGTACCAAAGCAAAGCAGCAGAAATTAAAAACCAGATAGCTGGCCCCTCTCACCTGTTCTGCCAGCAAATGCTGCTGCCTCTGTTCCATTAGGAATTGCTGCTTCTGTTGCTCCATGAGCAGGTGCTTTTGTTGCTGCTCTCTCTGCTTCTGCTGGTCCATCAGCATTTGGTGTTGCTTCATCACTGCTGCTTGCTGCTGATAAGCTGAGCTGCTGTGGTTACCTGCCATGGAGACATTTGGAGCCTGGGCGCCCACCCCAGGGCCCGGGACAGAAACAGGAACACGAGGAACAGCAGGAGCAGGGTTCTGATCCTGCAGAACATAAGGAAAAGTGACAAAAGTTACAGAAATGCAGTAACTTCTTCATATCGATACAGCGCCAGACACAGAACTGCCAGTTTGGAGTTAGGTCAGAAGCTCCACATTTAGGAATAGAGGCTTTAACTCCAATCTCAAAGTTCTTCCCAATTTCCAGTTCAAACAGGTCAATATAGCTCTGTGTGCTTTTTTTCAGGCACTTACAAACTGCTCTCCAAACACCCCAGCTTCAGTTAATTTTGGTAGCAGCTTTTCAAACACTACATTTTATATTTTCATTATACAAAACATTATTTAAATCCTGCCTCTTCTGTCAACATTTCATTTTGCAAGTGTTTATGTCTCCCATCCTAAAGTTACTTTATTTTAATATCAGAGAATTTACTATTTGCAGGTGAAGGGGAGAAGGCTTCCACTGGTCAAAATGGGTCTTAAAAGTATTTTTCCAGCAATCCAACCATCATCATACAACACAGACAAAAATACTACTAGAGACAAGTCTGATATTATTGGTTTTTCTTAAGTCTGCATTTTTTTGAGACTGGAATTTGGGATAAGCAAAAATAACATGGAACAATTATCATTCAAGATCTGATACTGCCTTCTTAGTACCAGCAAATCCCTTTGAAATTTGACAGTTTTCATCATTTTAAAGCACAGTTCAGCCTCATCTCTAATTACACAAACAAATGTTATGTTCAATTTAAGCATTCAGCTAATGGGTTCGGCTGACAGTCCTCACTTTGCAGTTTCATGAGCCAAATACAAGGAATGCTGTGCTAAGTTGTTCTGTATGCAAGCTTTTGAGAAATTCTCCTAAAGCTTTCATCAGTATTTCTGTTAGTTCAGTGCAAATGTGGCAGTGTAGACACAAGGTCACCCTCATGTTTTTCAGTGAGGGGGAGATGTGACACACACAATTATCTCTACCCTTCTTCCATCAAAATGCTGTTAGACTGTTACTTCTGCTGGCTTTCAAATAGATTCTTTTTTTTATAAAGCACACGTTGATCTCAATTTTCTATTTGTACACCGGTGTGGTCTTTATCACAGACTAATCAGAGCTTTTTCACAGGTTTTCTGTTTTGTTGAGGGAACATACGACTAGAGTTGGATCTCAAACAGTTTTTGCTGGAGGAACTTTAATCAAATACCTTTTTTTCAACAAGCCCTCTTGTATGTGCATTGCAGGTACATGTTACAGAATCCAATGAGTCTATACTTCCACCCACTACTACAGAAATTTTCACCCGCAGCATACCTGTAGTAACAGTTCTATACAAGGCAAAGGAGCACCATCTGGAATTTTCTGTTACAGAAAAACCTGAAGCATATGCTTCAAGCAAACAAACATTACCATTATTCATTCTTAATGATATATTTCTCTCCAATGCCATGTTTCCCCAATGCCCAGAGACTTAACCAATAAAAATCCATAGAACTGAAAGGCTCCACGGAACACCCAAGAAATCAGGAATGCAGCCCCCACTTCCACCTCTCTGCAAAAGTAGGTCTTTTAATAGTAAGCCAACTCTGACACAAGTAGGGACTAAAAACAAGGTAAAGAAATCAAAGCTTCTTTGAGAACACTGTGTAACACTACAGTTTTATACAAGTTATTTTAGTCCAAAGTTTACAAAGCATCTATTTATCTTTGTAAGTAGAAGCTTCTGTGAAGCACGACATAATTTGTTGCCCACAAAGTATATTAAGCTGGAAATCACACGTTACATGACCTAGAACCCAGTATTAAAAACTGTCCCCAGTGGAAAAAAGACCTCATGATCCTTGTTTAAGATTCTTGTATATAGAATTTTTCTCTTTAAAATCAATGAAAACATTTGAAACTATACCAAGGAATCTGCACTCCAGCCTTACCTACCCAACAACCTTAAATCTGCTACTGAGCAAAGGTAACTCAGGACATTCACCTGACCATGTGGCAGTCTGTAGGCAATGTTTCCAGGCTTGGCTTTCAACAGGATCATCCCATTTTGGTCGTCACCTACATGGGACAGTGGTGGCTGCTGGCGCTGCTGGATGTATGCCAGCATGGGAGTCTTGTTCTGCCCAGGCACTGCCACCCCCTGCTCACACTCTGCTTTGTAATGGGAAAGAGGTTTGGTGTTCCCATAGTCCAGCATAGAGCTTTGACTGTTCACAGGGTTCTGGTTCAAGCTGTTTTGCTGATGACCCAAAATGTTCACATGATAATTGCCTCCAGCTCTTGGTGAGCTTTTATTTCCCAAATTAGGCATCACGAGTTTCTGATTGTTGAAGTCTGGCTGATAAACTGATGGGCTAGTAGGATTTTCCATGGTATATGGGACAGCCAGTGGACTATGGGAAGGTGCAGACTGTGGCCATGTCGACATCTGATTTGTTTGGTGGACTTGTGAAGCTTGTTGCTGATTCTGCAACATCTGATCTCTTTTCTGCTTGGCAGCAATCTGCTGAAGTTGATGAGCAGAAGACATTTCTTTGGCACTTCCTGCACACTTCCCAGGTAACAACACAGGCCTCTGGATGTTCTGAGAATGGTTTGATGCCTGCATCATGGGCTGATTAGGATTTTCAGCCATTGACTGACTGGAAGGCTGGAACATAGCCTGAGAACTAACAACCGTTGCAGAAGCGGCACTTACAGGTACAGAAGCAGCACCAATAAATGCTGAACCTGAAGAAGTAGGTCTAACCTGGGGAGATCCCAGCTGTTCTTGTTCAAAGGGTGCTGGGGAAAACTCAGTCTTTATGTTAATATCTTGTGGTAATGGAGTCTGTGCAGCTGAATTTGAAGAATCTGCATCTTTTTTGTCTTCAAAGTCGTCATTAAAGAGATCCTTCATGTCTTCATCGGGCACTGATCTATTGAGCTCCTCAATAAGTTCCTTCCATTCTTGCTCATTTAGATTAAGATCAGGCATCAGGTTATTCTGAGATATAGAACCCCCTGCTACAGGATTCATACAGGGAAGCTCATCTACAGGCTCCTGCTTCAGCTCTTTGTTCAAACTCAGAGGAAATGAATCATCAGCATCTCCACCTCCATTCATCTGCAGGCTGGAATCTGGAAGACACTTCTTGCTGATGCCATCGAGCCCCATTGGATGTTTCCCATTAAGCTGTAAGGTATCACCAGTACCAGATTTCTTGTCAAGATGATGGAGTGGAGACACAGGTGGCATTCCATTGGAAGAACCACTCACTCCCAGACCATCTTCACGACGCAGTTTCTTGGACACAGAAAACACATCACCATAGCCATTCTGCTGGTCTCCATTCTGAGGGGAAGCAGCACTATCAAGCTTTCTTTTCACAGTCTCATGGAGCTGCTGAAAAAGAAAAGGAATATTTTAGTTATGTAGTTCTATGTTACACAGATCTGGATATTTATTTCTTACCAGAACAGTTTTGCTCTGAATAAGACATTTCAGAAAAAAAAATCAAAGACTGAATCTTTGTTTTGGTAACATTTTGTTTTACAAGTCAGCACATGAGATTACTTCCTCGCTATAATCTCTTACAGAAATTTTTCAAAAAACAGGTACTACTTTAAACAGACACCCCCTCCTTCAGACAAAACTAAAAGCTGCCATATATTCTGACTACAACAAAAAGTTGAAAAATGGCTGTGAACTGGAATATGTTATGATTTTAGCTATTTAAAAGGAGACAAACATTAAATAATGTTAAGAATCAAATTTTAGATGTGAATAAAAACCTGTATTCTATTTGATCTATGTACACATAGAGTATAATTGTTCCATGAGACTCTTTCATAAAAGTCTCACATTTAAATATTTATAAAGCAGTCTCACATTTAAATATTTAGAAAAAACGAGTAATTCTCTTGTGATAATAGCTTTTAGAGAAGAACTGTGTATATAAATTTTGTATACAATCACACTTTTGGCACTGAAGCAAAACCAATTTGTCACTTAGCGACCATTGCTTCACACTTGTGGAGAATGCAATTCAGAGTTCAGCCAGTTCTATCACAGCAGAGCAAGTTCATTCCTTTCCTCTTTTCTCCTGAAGTATTTGCCAAGCTGCTCTGACCACCAGAGCCCCAAGCAGCTCCACAGTTGGCCTCTCACAGATGGTGAAGGCACAGATTCTCTTTCTCGTGGTGCCACCTAGAAGCGACCAGCGGCTACAGCAGCAGCTTCACAGCCAGAGCCTGAGCACCTTTGTTCAACTTCTGCTTCCTGCCAGCATTCTTGCAAATATAAAGTTCTTTCTATTGACCTCAAAAGCATCTGAAAACAGAACTCCTGCACACATCAAAGGTGAATATAAACTTTTCCTTCCCTCGGGTGCATTCTGTAAAAAAATCTGAGCTTTGCTGGTGCTGGAACGCTCCACCAACGCAGACAAACCTGTAGGGCAGAGACGCTGCTCCAACAGCGCAGGGAGCTTGAAGAGGGAACTGCCATCAGCTCCCAGCCTGGGTGAGACACCCCGGTACAGCTCAGCAGGACACTTGACAGGAATCTCCATCAAGAGCCACCCATCTGAGGTGTGGGGTCACTGAACAACAGCCCTCTCAAATGGCAGGAAAGCAGCTCATTAAACAAACCTCAAGACAAGTATGGCTCTTTTCATATTACCTGCAGTGTTCACAAGGCAGTCCACTAACCTCTGGGGAAAACTCTCATCCAAGGAAAAATGGGAAACCTCAAGATCTCAGCATTCAAGCAAGAGGCCGGATGTAGGGCCAGCATAAATTATCAGAAGAATTTTACACACTTGCCTGAGCAACAGCACTCTTTGATTTACAGACAGAAGGACTGGTTCACAGTTAATTGTTTCTCTTTTTTTTTTACCATCTACAGTGAGCTGATCTTTGGGGGCAAAGAAACCCCAGACCATCTGTTTAATTCCTGCACAGGTAACAGCAAAAAAAAACCCCACTATTTGTTTAATGCTTGCATAGGTAACAGCAAAGCCTTATTTTTATCTGTGGGACAGACTCCAGATTCCCTGGAGACTGTGATCTTCTAGATGGCTCATGGAAATAGCAGCAGAGTAGCAAGATCAGCAGAAGACTGAGTAGGATGAGGTGAAGTGTACATCTGGAGAGGAGGCTGGAACTTGAAATTTCCTAATTTGAACATTAGGTCCTCAGCTCGGAGTAGCAGCTCTCTAGTGAATTTTTTAAATACCAACTTGAAAGAATAATGGGAATTTACTTTTTTGTAAAAAGGCAAAACAACAGAGAGCAAAAAACCTCAACGCCATCACAACATTTGGCTTTCTGTGTTTCCCATTGTTTACTTCATACTCCCACCAGGAAAACTGAAGGTGGATGAGTAACTTGCCCAAGGTTATAGGATGAGTCAAATTACTCAAAGTTTGGGAATGGGTCCTCCTTAGTTCTAAATAGTTAGGGAAAAAAACACTCCCTGAAAACTTACATCAAAATAATAACTTCGTTTTGTGAGCTACACTCACTGCAGTCTAGAAAAAGATACAGACCCCTAATATCCAGCACAGGAACTCTCAGATCGCTATGGATTTTAACAGTCATAACACTCAGATATCTGATCCTTGGAGACATTTTGACTCTAAGTTGCTTGAGACAAAATCCTCCTTTCACCTAAAACTGTATTCCTTTGGCAAAAAAAAAGGGAGATTAAGTTCCTTCCCAGTTTGTCTATGTCTATCCAAATAATCTGGTCTGAGGGGGAAAATAACAAGCTGCATGTGAGATACAAGTCAGACTGCAAGCTATCTACATATCAAGCTGCTCCAACAGAGTTCTCAAGTCAAGAAAAACCTGTTCCCTTCTGCCAAAACTCAGGGAAAAAACCAACCAACACATGGATGAAGTAAAACATAGCCTGCTACTCGCTGAAGAAAATCCCTTCAGCTTTAATTTTTTTGTTCATTACCATCCTGTAAGGCACAGTGTTTCTCCAGTATGCTGTCCATGGTTTCCTTAGCAGAATCAATCAATTTTATTTGTAACACTGAGCCAATCATTTCCACTGCCACAAGATCAGATAGAGAAATGTCTTCTCATTTTCTCAGCCTAATCAATTTTCCAACAAAAGATGAACTTTCTAGATCACTGCTATCTAGCTATGCCTAAAAATATTTCCCCAAAAGCATTATCTGAAGTATTTATACCAATGTAGGAACAGTGCAAGGCAGGGGATGTGAGCTGGCCTCGGTTCTTTGCCCAGGACAGGACAGAGAGTTTGTCAAAGAGCCACAGAAGGGCCACAGGCTGCACCTCCTCCACATCACATCACCTGAGCTGCATTTTATTCACGTGAGCAGAACACACAGTCCTCAACATGGCCATAAACATTTCCTTGGCAGGAGCACACATGCTCAACTGTGCATTCCTCATGCACAGAACACAAGCTGACAAAACCCAGGTGGCATCCATGACAACAAAAGGTGTCCAACACAGCAGCCTCTGGCCATGTAACTCACACACTGACAAGGACACAGGCCTGCAATGCCAGAGATGGATGTGTGCCCAGACAAATGACAAAGCTTCCAGCAGAAAACAGAGAGCACATAAAGCATTTTGATATATTCAATCTCTGTCTTAAACCCACCAGTTTTACCACAATGGTGCTCAGCCCTACTGTGGTCTCACTGCAGGGGCAAATTGACTGACTTCATAAAAGCTGTCCAACATCTACTACAGAAGCCCAATAAAAAAACAGAAAAAATTGAAAACTTAATCTACTGCTTGTCTGTTAGCACTGGCAGAGTTCAAAACTTCAGAGGCCAGGGCAGTACTCTCTTACTGCCTTGATGGGAGAAGGGGCATGAATAACTGATCAAAACAGTGGCACAAAGTTGTTCTGATTGGTTTTGTTGGGTTTTTTGTTCAGGTTTTTTTGTTTGTTTGGTGTTGATTATTTTGGTGTGGACTTAATTCCTGAAACTAGATTTAGATAATAATCTGAAACCAATGACATTTCAGTGCGTTAGAACTTAACAGGCATGAAAGTTTAGATCACATTATTTGCTTGAAAGCAAAAAACCCTTTACCATTCAGAACAGCTAAACTGAGGACAGTCAGCTAAAGTCCTTTTGCAAAAAACCAGTACTCTGCTATACTTGGAGACCTGTAACTGAAGATGGTAAATACATATATATACACAAACTGTATGCAGGTTTAACTGAAAAAAAAAAAAAACCAAAACAAACCACCTTGTGAACACGACAGAAAAGAAACTTCTTAAAAATCTGGTACTCATACTGTGCCTTTCAGGCTCTGTATAATGTTCTTACTTAGTTTTTTAAAGCATCTGTTACAGAGATTTAAATATTCTTACAGGATTCAGTAGAACTTTAACCTTTTGTATTTTATTTCAAATTAGTTTACCATTTCAATATCACAATTAAGTCTACAAGAATTTGTTCTGATATACCAGCAAGATAAACAATGTTGGACATTTTCAAAGAAGAAATGCTATATTAGACTACAAGCATAATAAAAAACTAGCTCCAATACGGCTCCTAGCATTCTCACCTACAAGGGGAAATCAAGTCAGAATACATCCATTTTTCTGCCATAGAAGTGGCAGTACTGCAGCACAGATAAGCTCCCATGTACCAGAGTTCACAGTAGGTGCTCTATAAACACTGATTCTCCTCTCCTGCCTCGCTTAAGTCTCCTCGCTTAAGATGACAACTTCTTAAGTTGGAATAACAATGCAAATACCAGACATTGTAGTGTATGAATTTTGGATAGAAAACATAATATTCTGACTACACACCATAGTTAGAACTCCCCCTTTACTGTGCATCTACCCTCAGCTTCCAAAGCTGCATTCCCCCTGCAAGGAAAGCATTTTATTACCCAATGTGTTCCTGCATTCCACTGCGCTGTCAGAACCCAACTGCTGGACTCATTTTAATTTTTACTTTAATTCCAGCAGACTTTTGTATTTGGGTGACTGCCTGCTGGAGTGAAGAAGGGCTGTGGATAGGCATGTCTATAAATATCCCAAGCCTGCATTAGTCACAAGGGGCAGCTTCTGCTACAGGAATTGTTCTGCTGAATCAAAAAAACTCCTATGCCTTCAGCTGCAATGCCGGATCCTCCACCTCACTTGAACTTAAACAGCAGCAGCAGCAGCTCAGTCACTCCCAGATCCTTACAACTTAGGAAGCATCACTGCATATCTAACTAATCTGGTAAGGGAAATGTTTCAAACATAAAACAATACCTCACAGAGAATTAAAAGGAGACAAAGAAAAACCTGTCTGAGTTGTTGGGCAACAAACTATCAGACTTGTCAGCAAAAACAAACAATGGTGGCAAGACTACACTGCATCATGGCTATATATAAATAACATGCAAATAATTTGCTATCTTTGTGGTAAAACATAATTTCACAATTTAACACCCCTATACCACAGCTTACACAAAAATGAGGTCTTCTGAACTGTTAGAGTACCAGCCTGAGCCTTGTTAGAGGAATTAACACTTGTCAGTACACTGTGGGCAATCTATTCCCTTTAATTTATTACTTTAGGTCTTTCAACCAAGAAACACTGCATTGCTCTCCTTGGATTTCAATTTCACTTAAAACTGTTTACTTGGTGCCTTTGCTTAATTTAGTATTTAACTAATATTAATGCAAAACATCTATCACTCCCAAATAAATGCTGCTCTTCAGCTTTAACACAAAGCATTCTCAAGACAGGCCACTGACTCGACTTCTGTGCTCATTCCAGAAATACTGTTTGTGGTTTTGTGGCAGTCCTAGACAAAGCAAGCTCTCTGCACAACAACTGCTCTCAGGTGGGGAAAAAAATCCAGTAAGAAACAGGGAGCAGCTCTCCTTCCAAGACACCACATCATAAAACAAGGAGTGGAGATGAAAATCCAGATCTCTGCCATTCTCCTCATTCACATGTCAATAAAATGCCTTCTGTTCAGCTCAGCCATACACTACCTTATTGTCTATCACAGAAATGTAAGGAAGCCAACATTTCTCTTGCAGAGAATTTAAATTCTCATCATTATTTGATGAACTTTCATGTATCAGAACCTGGCAGAGAAAAAAAATGTTCTAGGAGACAAGCTCCATCTCTTCCCAACTTCCCTGTTTCTCAAAAATGTAAGATTAACACAGCATTATCCAAGCATCAAGATCTTCTACTTTGAACACAGCCTTTATAATGTCATGTTAAACAACAAAAATGGGAAGTAGATGTCAACATTTGGATTTCCCATTAAATAATGGTCTGGAAGTTTTTTAGAAGTAGGAAGATAGAAGTTTTTTTGACATTTTTTCTCAAATGAAGGACAGGCCTACATGATGCACAAATAATCCAAGGTATTACTCTATCAATACTGTATTCTCTCAGTTTCTGTAGCTCAAATTTTACAGCTGCTTAGTAAGAAAACAAGGAAGAATCTACCCCTTAGTTCTGCCTGTAAGCAAGATCCATCTAACTTCAGGATCTAAACCAGAAAAAAAAAAGACTAATGGAAGAGAAAATATCTGATTTTGTCCATGTGACAAATCATACAAGACACTAAGGAGGAAGTGGCAGTGCCACCTTGTTCCCTGTGACTATTGTGGATTTACAGAGGGTGCTCTGCAGCACAGCACCTGGCAGTGCCCACACTGTCCACACTTGGGGCAATGCAGCTTCATGTCCTACTGCTACAAGACCTCACAAAAGCCTTCCCCTTTACATGAACTGCTCCCTCCTTCAGGGACCAAAATAAATGCTTCATTAACGGTGAACATAAAGCACCAATTTCCAAGAACAGATTCATATGCAGCTTCACAGAAAAAAATCTGGACTGTTACAGCAGCAACAGCTGACATAATGCATGTTGCACTGAGCTAGCAGCATTCTTTGGAAAGGATGTGCCCAGGATGTTTTAAAAGATAATTCTGGTGTTCATCCAAACTTTATTGAACACTAGAAATCCTTCCCACTCAAAGCACATGCTTGGTCTTGATAATGGCAACACGATGGGTAGAGGTAAAATACCAATCTAGAGAGGGACCTTCTGGGCAAGAGGAATTAAATTAGCAGCAGAGGTGTTGTTGTTGTTGTGTTTTTTTCCAAGACTTGAATTACTAAGCAAACCAACTTTATACCCCAGTAACGAGGTGATGAATCAGCAGCTGCAATTAAGCTCACAGTCATGGATCCTAGGAAGGAAACAGCAGGCCAGCCCGAGGAAGAGTCATTCACACACTAAACCCCTCTTCTGTTGTGTAAATTGGCCACTGGCAGCAGCTTCCTGTACAAGGGCTTCCCCCAAGATGTGCAGTGCACTTCAGAACCTGCTGCTGCTGAGAGCCCTCATTATAATGGATGCTAATTAGATCAAATCCACATCCAAAGTGACTTAAAAGAAACAACACCAATGAATTGGAGACATCTTTCTTTTAGAAGATCAATATGAAGTCGTGTGGTGGCAGTTTAAGCAACAGGATTTGACATGCTAAAGAGCCCTGAGTGTAATGAAAATACACATTATTAAGGGGTAGAGCCCCATATGCAAAAAGCCTGAGAGCCCAGCAGGAAATAAAGAGAATCCCCACCAAGGTTTTAGGTAATAAAAAATAAGTCTGAGTAATTTTTGTTTTGACACAAGTTTACATTCAAGATCAGTCTGCTAAACAACAGCTAACTGTAAAGTTTTGTAGAATCAGTGTCAGGAATGCACAAGGTTTCCTCTCTTCCTCAAGTACCCTTCTGTAGCAGCCCTCTGAAGTGCTCTAACTGTGTCACAAGGACCTCAGTCTTCTCAACAGTCAGCAAGTCCTCGAGTCTCATAGGTGTATTAGCAAGAACAGAAACAATTCAGCTAAGTAACACCTTCAGTTCATCTTGTAAATACTACAAACTGCACCCAGGCTGCCTAGTGCTGGTCACAGTAAAGATGATATAGATAAACCCCGTGTTTCAGTATTTCACATTATGTCCTGGACACTCAAGTATACAATAAGCTCTATCATGATTCTATTTTAAAAACAGTAAATGAGGTCCAAGACAGAGAGAAGTATATCCTCCTTCCTTTCTAATCCAATCAAATACACAGAGCACCCTAAAAATATAATTTATTCTATATATTAACCTGGAAATATCTTCGTTTAATCCAATGTCCCCTTTTAAAGACACTCAAAGTGGTACTGAATCACTTTCCTGCAGGCCACCATTTAAAAATACCTGATTTTAAGGCAGACAGGTATTAGGACAGGCAGCCTTTAAGACGTTATCCTACTAACCTACATTACTGACACATTAGCACACAGCAGTATATTTAAAGTGCCCAGAATAAGTTAAGCAATAGCTATCTTGATATACAAACAGGGCTATGTGAATATGTCCCGACAACCAGAAATGCTAGAGAAGCCAGAGAAACATTAAGATTTTGAGCTAAGCCAGTTTTTAATGGGTGGAGTGGGATTCTCATAGTGTTCACACCCACTAGAGTGAGCGGCAAACAAGCAGCTGCCTTTCCACTGAAATTCTTTCCAATATGAACCAGAACTAACAGACACATTGTCTTAAAACTCCCCCCCAGTAATAATCGTATCTTTATCAAAAGACTCCACAAAACCCCGACAAACCCAAATCGAAGACTCAAGCAAGCAAACAAAAATCCAAAGGCACCGCAGTATTAATACCCCTCTGACAGTTTCTGCAGGGGCATTTTAGGTGAATTAGCCAAAAATACGATTCACAAAATACCCTGAATGATTTAAGCATCACAGAAATCCTGCCACTATCCCTACCCCACCATGCCACAGTCTTTATAACACTCTACCCGCGTGCAAAGGTGACGAGCGAAAACAAAACAGCCCTTATCGGCTGCGAAGTTGTAACACAGCACACAGGGTACTCAGCAAAGCAGCCCCAACCCCAGCCCCCGCACCCTAGGCCACCGCACCAGCCGCAGAGCTTGTTTTCCTTCCCCATCCAGCTCCACACGACAGGTCCCGGTGCCAGCCGCGCACGACCGCCGGTCCCTCCCCGGCCCCAGCACCCGGCCCCGGGCGGCGCTTACCGCGATCAGGGCGCTGCTGCGGCCGTGCTGCTGCTCCGCG
>WBNO01004080.1:873891-893761 GCA_013400575.1 Peucedramus taeniatus
TGCGCGGCCACCGCTCGGCCCGGCACAGCCCGAGTGGGCTCTGGAGTGGCAAAAAACAGCGAGAGGCATGGGTCACTGCACCCGCACCCTGCTGGAGACTGATGCAGCTTTGCTAATTAGACAAAGAAAGCCAATCAGATTTAAGTTTCTTTATTGATTAGTTTTTACATTTTTTTTCAAGTTGCTTCTACAAGTACCTGTTTAAAATGGACATGAAATCACAGTAGTTGTGTCCAGCAACACTAAAAAAAAAAATCCAAAACAAAAACCCAATCAACCAAAAACCCCTTTCACAAACCATGAGGTAAGAGGGGTATTAACCATCATTTTGGGATGAGCAGAGCAGTCACAAGCCCCAGGTCTGTAGCTACAGCCTCCGTGGAGGAGCTGAGTTTGTGATGGAGGAGTAAGGAAAGAGCAAGAGAAAACCATGGACATGTACTAGCAGTCACTACCTGCAAGAAACCCTCCTCAGGCCCGGGAGCCAACCTCAAAACCAGACATTCATAATGCAGCCTCAAGCTGTGACAATTCAGCAGTGAGCAGAGCCAGCAAGGGGGTATCCCATCCACGGGCACTGCTGGAAGGGGTTAGTGGGTTAGATGCACCCTGACCTATCAACTGCCCCTACCAAACACTGGCTCCAGCAGAAAAGCTGCTCTCAGCACTTCTGCCTTGTGTGTGTCAGAGCCCAGGGGTTTTCATTCACCCTGTCAGCCTAACACCCCCCCATTGTCATAAGCAGCACGTCAAGCTCAGCATCCTTGTCAAGAGCTGCCACCCTCGGCTGCACAGACACAAAAGGCCCAAATACACCTTCAAGGATCTGTAACAGTTCCAAACAGTTCACAGGTTACAGCCAGGTGGAGTTTCACTACTCTAAAAAAAAAAAAAAAACAGCTATGCTTTATGCACTGAGGATAAGCAGGTAGCTGTATTTTCCAAGACTTTCAAAATAAGAGCAATTCTAAGATCAAATTGAGGCACCCAAGCCAGAAAGTAGGATAAAAAGTAACTTGTCTATCCATTTTGGAAAGTCTTCATTTATTGTAGTGATTATTTAAAGCATACACTATGGTATCAAAAAAAGCCGTAACATGCAGACAGGACTTTTTCAGGAGATTTAGCAGAAGCAAATGTAGATTTACAGTTAGCTTTAATATAATGCTATTTAAAAGCTGATAGCAGATCTCAAGTTCACTTTTGATGCTTTGAAAGAACATGTATGCACAGGGATTGTTTGGGAGTTTAAGGCAATTTGCATATTAAGATAAAAAACCATTAGATTAATTAGATTTTTATGTTGTGCTCAAAACATTAGCTGAATTGAAACCATTTACATATACTTCATCTCAAAGGACTGAGAGTCATAAATAGCAGCTGCTCCTTGATAAAAATACAGTCCTGAGAACAAGCTAGTAGCAATGCTTAAGCTATGACATCTTCCATGTCAGAGTATAAGCTATTTTTGCAATAAGGAGCAGTATTGACCAGGTGTTCAACAGGCAAAGGCATTCTAAACATGCAATAGCTCCCAACAGAAGTCTGAAATTACTTCCAGTATCTTGCTTACAATAGTTTATTTGTACATTGCAGAGAGATCAAGAAATCCTGCTATGCATTTGTGATCACTAATATTTCAAACACAACAACCAAGGGATACAACATAAGGACAGGCAGCAAAAGGTGTTTTACAAAAAAAAAAAAAAAAACAAAAACAAAAAACCAAACTCAAAACAAGAGTCTTTTAGTAATTGGTTAGATTGTTTGCAAGGTAATTGGAACACTCTTCCCCCCACAACCCCTGGGAATTAATCCACACACTATACCTATCATATGACCAAACAACACTGGAGTGTTTAAGTTCAGTGCAAGAAGAATAATTTCATGACATTTAATTTCATTCTAAACAAAGGCAAAAGTTTATCTACATAGACATCCAAACGCGAACATATTTGGTACAGTGTAATGAATTACATCCATCTCACCCTCAGAGGTAATGCTCTTGTAGTGCTCACCTGCATTCCACAAAAAAAAAGGTGTTTGAAACAGTGTAGTATGGTAGACTCAACACTTTTAAAAAATTTATTCAGCTGGAATTGGAATTTCCTAACATTCACAATATAATTTAGAATGCACTTGTTACATGAAGAGCAGATAAAAGGACTTTAAACAGTTTCACATACGAGTTAAGAGATTCCACATGCTCCTTCCCCACCTACAATACTGACATCTTGGTTGTGGTTTTTTTTCCTTAACAAACACTCAGTTCAACTTGTCTACCTGCCTACCTCCCCCATTTCTACAGCAGACATACAGTGACAACAATGAGAGGATATGGGACACTGTCTTATTCAGTGTTTGGACCCTGGAAAGGAGCAGGTCTGGCTATGAAATTGAGTTTGACAATGAGCTGAACATGAAGTGCTTCAGCAACTGAGGCAAAGCTGCTCTCAGGAAGAGCTGTATCGTCACAGAGAGGAAAACACCGGTGGCTGAACAGAGGGCAAAGGGGGAAGTAGCCTAACCACACCTCCCCAGCAACCCTCAGCTTTACAAAAAGAGTTCAAGAACAAATAAACTTGGTTGTCTGCAAGCTTTGCAGGATTAAATGCCACATTAAGATGACCCACTCCAAATCCTAGATCGTTTGTCAACATTTAACAGGGCTTTAGCCATGCACAGTATGCATATATTTTATAGACTGCCTAAACCCCTTCCTTCCACCCCTTCTTCCTCTTTCCCCTCCCCCCAAAAGAATGAAGTTGATTGATTAGAGAGTTTCACTACTGGTTTCCCCACACATCTTCCCCCAGCTGTCTTCTTTTGAGGGCAGGGGTGTTGTCAAATGCGTTGACAACTTTTCTTCAAATAATTACCAAATTTTTGGGGTATAAAGACATTGGTGCATTTAGGAATTTACATATTTGTAAAAAAAACTAGTTATAAAACTGCATTTTTATCACCTAGCACTTTCAAGATTCATTGTTATATTTCACTAATTAATATATTAAATTAAGCCAAGGTTTGAGACTGGAAAAATTCTACCAATCTACTTAAGAACAGAAAAGAATATTTAAAACCAAAAATGAAAAGGTTAGTTATGTTACATTCCAAAATCCACAGCCCATTATATTAAATGCTTTCTTTCTACAGGAATGATGCTCTTTAAAACAGATGATTGCAAATATTTTACTGCTAGACACTCCATTACATTGGATCGTGTGACTGGAACCTGTGGATGGTGAAATCTTGAGGTTTGTCCAAGTTTCAATGTAAGGTGTCCAAGGTCCTCTCCCAGAACCACGTTTGAAAACAACAACAAAAAAAAAAGAAATCACAGATCAAGTTCTTATGACTTTTTTCAATCTTTCCTTGGCTTTCTGTTTCTGGGTGATCTATTCACAGTTTCCTCCTCCTGCAAGAAAGTAATTTGCATAAACATCAATAAAATAAAACCTAAATATGCCATTCATAACCATTTTGAGAAAATCAATGAAAAATAATCCACTTTCACTTCTACATTAGAATATAGTTTTTGAAAGGACCTACTGCTGAAAGTACTTTGTGGCAAACAGGCAAATTCTTTGTTTTCACAGTGGATGTACACCATTTGTTGTGAGTGCTTAACAGCTTCTGCTGGGAGAATCCTTTAACTTCAAGCAACACCCCACCCATTTTTGAGTCATTGTGTCAGTGTAGAGCACTTCAGGTCACATCCTGACTGCACTCGAAGCTGAGTAAGCCTTTTGCCTCAAGAAGCTGCCTTCCAACAGCCCCACTCTCCTCTTAAGGCAGGGTCTACAGCAAAGCCTTTAGCAGGGTGCCCAAGCCTGCTCAAGTCAGCCACAGCAATTTCCAATTTCTATTCTTCAGGAGGAGTAAGTTTTCTAAACTGAAAACTGGGAGGGAGGGTCACATGAGCCAGGTTAACTTTTAACACTGTAGTAAGGCCTGCTCTACATAAACTATGAAAGAAAACAAACTTTCATAGTTTCATAAACTATGAAAGAAAACACATAAGCTTCCTTCAAAGATTAGGCACGCTTACCTCTGATGCAGGTTTCCTGTCTTCCTCCTCCTCCTCATCTTCCTCCTCTTGACTAGCACTTCCTAGATCAGCATCATTTTTCTGCTTTTCTTCAAGGGGAAGGAAAAAAAAAAAACATCAATCTCCTTCCCAACTTATCTTCCGTTCACCATTGGCTTTATTCCATATCTACCAATGCTGCTGGTTTATTCTATCAAGGAGAGCATCATTCAAGACTACCTAGTTTACCTACCAAGCTTTTCCTCATTTGCGTCCTCCTCTTCCTCCTCCTCTTCTTTTTCCCCTTTATCTTTTTCTTCTTCTTTCTCATCATCCACCACATCAGGCTGAGGAGCATCAGTCTTCTTGTATTCTGCAGCACTTGGCTGTTTCTGAAAGGCAATTATTTGTGACATTCAGGCACACTTTACTGAATGTCCTTTTAAACATGAGACTGATTATCAGAGGAAATGCATTACCTTCCCAGAACAGCAGAAAAGGATAACAAGGAACACTGGCAAAGCCACAGTGAGGATGTAGACTACCCAAAGCCAGGGACGCTCTTCAGCAGCTGCCATCATCTGGCCCACAACACCAGGCTGTAAGACCAAAAGAATTGTCAAATTCCACCCCATATAACAAGTTGTAGCAGCTAAGTTTAGGCTACAGAATTTTCAAATAGGCTTTTTGCAACTTTAAACACTGTATTTCAGACCTCAAAAAAAAAAAAAAATCAAGCTGACCTGAACAAGTATTTTTCCCATAGCTTATAAATTAACAATTAGGCTAAACAGTACAAATATCAGAGCAAAAACTCAGATGTGAGTACTCTTAGTTACTTATAGCAACCATTAACATACTGTAATTATGAACTGAAGTTCCAACCTGGTTTAGCAAAACCCTCAGCCTTAGCACATACAGGTATATATTGACAAAGGCTGTGAGAGAACAGCAGAAGTGCTTCTACTGTTCCACTCCACAGCACACAATGAAACCTTCCTCTCTCACCTCTGCAGCACCATCAGCTGCCTTTTTCAGTCCCCATCCATCCCTGGCCCAATCATCAGCCACAGCTCTGTCAGTACAGATGATAATGTTGTCAAAAAAGATGTCAGATGTCATGGACCATAACTCAAGTCCCACAGCACTGAAGGGAGTCATCTTGAAAGGTTCCAAGTCTTCAAAAAAATCTGGGTTTGGGATCTTTCTAGGTTTCCATATACCCTAGAAAAGACAAAAACCTCATCTACTAGAAGAAAAATTTTAGTTTTCAGCCCATTATGAATGGAGAGATATAACAATCCATTGCACTTAATTACAACATCTACAGGGGCAAATCATCAGTCCTTGGGAATCAATACAATGAAGTGATGCCTGGGAAGAAAGCACTTTGAATCTGTCCACTTGAAACACAGCACAATCATGAGAGCACTTGAATTTCTAATTATATCTGCTGAATCTAAATCATTCTGCTTTTTGTAAGAGAGATGCTGCATTGGCCACCAGCCAGCAATGCAAAGACCAACCTGATAGTTCACATTATCAATCATAGGAGGCTTCCATTTGCCTTTGTAGTTTGGATTGTCAATCATTGGGCGCTGCCAGGTACCACAGCCAGGAGCTGTCTCACATTTAGGATTTGCAATCTGAGGTGCCTCCCATTCACCATCCATATCTTCATCCCTGAAAAGACAAACTCAGTTTTGAAGTCCACCCCTTGCCTTCATACAGAATAAGGCTCAGTCTGATTTCTGGGAAAATCTAAATTCCTACCACTAAATGAAGACACTGAAACTTTGTAAAGCATAGTTCTGTAGCTAAATATACTGCAGAAGGAACAAGGATTTCAAAGACTAACTGTGAAGCACAGAAGATCAAGAAAAGCCAGTCCCTGAGCACAGCCTCTCCCACTGCCCCTTCCAAGTAGGTTCTACATCAAGGTGAACATCCCTGCCCTGTTCTGCTTACAGACAAAGAAGAGTTGAAAAATGCAGAGGTGAATGCAGAACATGAGTCCTCAGACCACTGCCTTCTACTTTTGAAGAAAAATATCCTGAACAGCAACTTTGTCAGCAAGCAACAATGAACTACAAATGTCAGTACCAAAGTCATGAAATAATTGCTGCCATTTGCAAGAGGTAGCAAACTTACCAATCTTCAGGTTTCTCAGCATCAGGGTCTGCCACATATTCTGGCTCATCATCCAGCCAGCCCTCTGGTTTCACAGCATTTTCATCCGCGATCTTTGCAGGAGCATCCTCATCCCTTGAGGGCAGAGCATTATGCGTTAACACACACAACACATAAGTTCTTAAGTCCAAGGCATGATTCTACAGACTCTGAACAGGCCCACTGCTCTAGACAGCCAGCCACCTTCCCTTCTGTCAGGGTCACTCCGTGATTTCAGAAAGGAACTGCCTTGCAATCCTAACAAGCGTGCCTCATGGCATATCAAGGTGCCAACTGCAAAGTACTACTACTAATTTTTTTAAAACCAGTCTAGAAGGGGCATGTTACAGCAAATGCCATTTCTTAGCAGCAGCTGCAAAAACACATTTGTGCTTGAAATTAAGTCTATGATTTACAAAGCACAGGTACAAAGCCAAAAAAGCAGGATCAGTTTCTGATTTAGGGAGTCAGGTTTTTCAGTTACCTTATCTATACACTACACAAACAACTACAAAGATCCTTCAGTTATACCTTCTGCAGCTCATCTTTTGATCTCATCAAGGATGAAAGCAACAGGTAGCATAGGTATTTCTGCAGGAACAGCAGAACTAAAGAGAAATTCTCAGAGGATGTGGGACCTCTCTGACTTTGCCTACTGAAGTGCTGTTAAGATGCCTAAGCTAACAGTGTTTTGATTACAAAGGTGAAGCTCAAAACCTTCCGTAAGTCACGTGAGAAAGACATTTTGATCAGGACCAAATTATCGGGCTAAGGATTCCCTCAATTCCCACCCTTCCAACACCTTACCAGTCATCTGGTTTAACAGCATCTGGGTCTGGGATTTTTGGTCTCTCATCCCAGTCCTCAGGCTTCTGGTCATTTGGGTCCTCAATCTCTCGGGGTGGATTCACAGGAGGTGACATATCATTTAGCAAATTCCCACTGTTGACAACTGTTTGATCGACCAGTATCTCAAAACTATTGTCAGGATTTAAGACTGTAAGGAAAAAAGTTAATGTAGTCATTGCATGTACTATACAAAGCATGAGTCATAAAGCATCACTCATCCCCACTGTACAACCCAAGCTACCACCTACCCATCAACTGCTTTAAAGAACTGCTAAGAACCTTTCTCCTTACACCGAAGTGCAACTAGTGATGATGCACCACAACTCACCCTGCGAGAAAGCAGACTCCTGGCAGAAGTCCTACATGTGTTACAAGCACGGTTTGTAAAGTGATTTAGCAGTTACCACAACAAGTTGACTTTGGCACACTAAATATTGCTTTCGTAGTAAGAATGTATATAGTCACATTCTACTCCAGACTAAGACTTCCTACTACTGACTAACAGGATTTTAATCTCATTTCTTTATCTACTGCTGTCTCTGTAGAAGGAAAAGCTAGAGACACTCCTAAGTACTTCCTGAAAGATTCTGATCATAGCTAATATACCAGACACTATTTCAAGAACTCCTGAGTTTGTCTGGTACATGAAAGCAGAAAAAAAAAACCCAAACAAAACTAAAACAAACTATGATGCCTCTACATCTAAAGCTTACTGTATCCCATGTTACCCAGAGGCAGCATTCAGGCAGTGTATATACACTGACAATTATTTCAAACATACTTAGTTCAAGTAACTTACAACTGCCCTGAAATTCAGTTCTCCTTTAAGTATTAAGTTCAAGTCACATGACCTTTCTTACATGAATCAAGACTTCCTGGAAGGATGAAATAAGCCTTTGCACAGATAAACAGTTTTTGCATTTGAAGCTTTCAAGTAGTTTTTAGCTGTATGGTGCATTGGCTCAAATATTCACCTGTTCATCTGGCTCACTTTGAGTTTCTGGTGAAGAAGATGTAGTAATTATTAATATGCACAGTTAGCAGTCACCATACCTAGAGTATAAAGATGAGTCTTCTTATCAGTAAAGTAAGTCTTCAGATCTGCATCTGGACGCTTTGCGTGCTTCTCCTCGTATTTGCCAGTCTTTGGGTTTTTGTGCCGGAAGATGAAGTGCAATTTATAGTCCTCTCCACATTTGTCAGGGCCAAACATTATTGTATATGGAGTTTTGTCATGGAACTGATCCTATAAAACAACAATACGTCACTCCATTATTTTGAAATACAACTTAAGTCATTGTCTGGCATAAGAATTCCCAATTCATTAGAAACTATTCTGCAACTTGAGTATCAAGCCCATGAAGTCCCCATGCTAAAGCTTATATTCCTCATATAAGCCTCTAGAAAAAATAATGTTCTATGATCCCAGCTATTTCATTTTGCACCTTTGGGCTCTACTTTCCACACGGAAAACACCAGCTGTTCAAGTGTCATCCAAAATATTAGTGTGACACCCACAATATTTAAGAATATCTCTACATTACCACAAAATATTTTAAAAGCTATCAAATAAAAGTATCAGCTACTGGCAATAATGAAAGGCTAGCAAGGCCAGAGTTTCTTTCACACAAAGTGATAAGCAGCACTAAAAGTGAAGCCAAGCTGCATTTAGTCTACACTCATGAATTGAGGTATGCCTCAATCTAAGTTCCAACTGGATGTAATCAGCACTGAATTCTGTAAGTGTATTTGTTCTTACTAATGTTATCTGAAAATTCAAGGCACATATTAAATTGATTAGGCAGCCAAGTTGTGTTCTGGGTGTTTGTGGTTGTTTTGGAGTTTTTTAATAGTTTGGAAGTTGTATTAACAATACGACTCCAATGAGACTGCAGAAGCAAAGAAGGATGGATAACAAATCATAAAAGGTACATCTTATAAAGTCTAGGAAAATGGCTAAAGAAAACCCTTAGGCTACAAGAGCCTACGCAATGTTACCCAGCAGTTCAGCTTTGTCTGAACAGGCTAAACCACTTCAGTGAGAGGACAAAATGCAGTTCTTCGGCCTTAGGAGCTGGCCACTCTTCTAAGCATCTCCTGTTTTGTTCTAGAACCCAGGAAAAACTGAAGTACTGCAGAGTTTGGCAAAGGTCTACAACTGCTTAGCTATTAGGGAACTTCAGTTTCCACTCAAGGGGCCGTCACATTTCAGTACTTATCCTCTCCAACTGAAAGCATTGGGAAAATGCTGAGTGCAAAGTACTTGGGCAATCAGGCCCCTCCACCTCCACTAAAAGGGTTTCTTCAGAAAGAAACAAAGTGAAAAAACTTCAAGTTCTTTCACAGCTAATACCCAAAAGTAGTAGCATTACTCACCAGGTTCAACTCAGGGGTTTTTGAAAGTAATTTCACATAGGCCCCACCACACTCTATTCCATTTTGGAAGTTTACTTCATACCTAATTTTAGTTTTGGATAGAAGAGGGGTGAGCACATGTTATACATGAGGAAAAATTATTTTTGTAACACACAATTACAATTTTGTCAGTACAAATTAACAGTAACTGTTTTGTTGTTGTTTGCTTTAAATCACTTACCCAGTGAATATCAGAGATACCATCATATAGATACATAAAGATATAAGGACTAAGAAAATATTCACAGGAGCCTGAGAAACAGTTAAAAAATTGAAGATTTAGAAGAATTAACCTGACAGAAGAGATTAAAGAAACTGAGTGCTGGCCTAGACGATAATGACCTAGAAGTAGAGAGGAGGAAGAAAAAGCTTTCCAGTATATGACACTTCAACAGGGATTGAGGCAAACCAATTATTTTCCCCACAACTACTACGGTAGACAGACAACTCAATTTGCAAGACTACAAAGCAAAAACAATTGGATTTTAGGAGAAGCCCCTTTAGGGTTATAAGCATACAACAGTATTTAGGGATGGCGAGGAGCCTGAAAAAGGCAGGAATAAGCTAAGTATGCTTGATCCTCTCACAATGCCAGCAGCTGGAGTGGATGACCACTGGGCTTTATTTTTAGCCTTGTATTTTGAGCCAAAACTAAACAGTGCAAAGCAAAGTGACCAATTCATTATCTTGTGCAAATACAAATTAATTTACTCTTTGTTTAAAATTGATAACATCACTAATAATGCACAACTGTTCTCACTGAATTATGTTTTTCCCCTGACTTGCTAGTCTAGCACACATGCAAGTAGATTCTTCTACAACAGTTGTGACCTATGTAAGGTGATCATCTTCCATGGCAAATGAACTAAGACACAGGAAGGAGGAAACAAATGCATATTTACCCCTCTGTCCACTTCCCCTCAGAAACAGGGAGCAGTTTACTGTATAAGAAAGTGCACTGACCTACTTACAGACAAGCATTCGTTCAAAAGGACAAGGACTTCCACAATTAGCAGTATAAAAGTCAGTTGCCTGACCTTGTTACTACAATTAAATCAAGTGATCTGAAGCCACAAGACAGATTACCAAGTCTAGTTTGCAGAGACTTCTTCCTTTGCCAGGCTTCAGAAGGACCCATGCTGTTACTAACTCCCCACTTTGGGAATCTGGGTTGCTATTTTACTCTTACTCAAAACAGTGTAATAATATGTTTCAGCATCTTGTGTCATCTAGACCCCCAGACAACAAAAGCTCAGTTATGGAAGTAACCTCAGCTTGCTATCCTGTCACCCTGGAATCAACAGAACACCAAATTATTCTTTACTTACTGTACAATAAGGGGTTTGGTATCAAACACAAATGGCTTGGAAAGTTTGGACGAAATTGCATGATGCTTGGCTCGGGTTACCATTACAAGCCCTTTGTCTCCTGGAAGCTTCGTTTCCTTCATGTCTTGAACTTCCCACTTACCTGGGGAGGAAATTGACCAAATGTTCATTTATCTTAAAATCCCTGAGTGGATATTTTGTTTAAATCAGAACTACATTTTATATTATTATCCAGGTATATAAACATCCCTCCCATTTTCTTCAATGAATAATTTTAGCTGAGAAACAGAAAAAAAAGACTTGCACCTCTTTTTCATACATGACAAACAGCATCAGAAACATTTATCATCCAAAACCTGGGTTGGACTCACCATCATATTTGGCAATCTCATCATCTGTATCATCTTTCTTAGCTCTGGAAAGGACCCATCTAGAAGACAGACATCCAACGGTTGGAAAACTGTTCCCCACCACACACACACTAAAAATCCTGCCTTTAAGATAAGGTAGCCCTTGCTGTCTCATGACTACACCCCAGAATCTTGATCCCCTGAGGAATTCTGTTCCAAATCCCACAAACTCTTCTATGTTTGCCATTTCCCACCCCAAGGTAGGACCATGGCCTCATGAGCAAGTACCTCACTCCTGTTAAAGAAAAAAAAAAAAAAAAAAGTAGCACCTTACCATCCTCACATCACCTGAGCAAAGTAAAGCCACATGTAATGGCCTCACCTCCCCTTTATTACCAGAACTTAAGGAAAAACAGTTTAACTCAGCATCTGAACACCTAGCCTCAATAAGTCATTACTGTAATCCCAACTGAACAGGGGCCTTTTGATTCAGTTTTGAATAACACAAGTTCTGCAGAGAGGGTTTCATTGCCTTTCACCAAGATTTTACACTATTTGCTGTACCCAGTCATCCTTCAGATTATACTCACCCATCCAGAGTTCCTTTATCAAAAGATTCCGCAAAATACACTTCACCAGTAGGGACAGGGGGCTTGTAAGTAACCTATTGGAAAAGGGGGGCATTTATGCACCTTTCAAGACACATTCCTTATTCTACAGAAATACAGGCATGTAAAGCTCACACTCCCTCCTACATTCAAGTACAGCTCACCTGGACATTCTTGAAGCATAAACACAAAAATTACATATATATTGCTTTATTGCTATTTTGCCAAGTTGCTGAGCTCTTGTCTGCAACTAAAACTCAAGTATATACCTAGCTGGAAATTTTAGCATTAACTCCTGATACTCACATCACAGATTTCAATGATAGATCTAAGTCTTCTGGAAGAACATGGGGGACATGAAAACAGGAACAAAGCAGCCAACCTTAATTCCAAGCCTTACTCCTAGATAACAACTTTAATAATATTACAACAGGTTAAGAAAATAAAGACAGCTCTGATCAGACTCTCATTAACCAAAACGCAAGCAGTAATTCAATTGTTAAAAGAAATTCTATGCCAAACCTTTGGAGCTGGAGGAGCACTGCTTGTTTCAGACTTTGACTCTTCTACATCCTCAATACCATCATCCAAGTCATCCTCAATATCTACTACATCATCAGCATCATTGTCTTCATCCATATCATGTGCCTGGACAGCAAGGATCCCAAGGGCTAGCAGGGTCACACAGAGTAGCCATTTCAGCTCCATGTTCTGAATAAATAAGAGAAGGCAAAGTGGTCAAGCCAGCACTGCACACAGAGCAACGCGATGCTTCTCGGTACAAATCCGAGCATCCAAGGCAACAGGTGAAGTGCAAACTTATCTCTCCAGCTCTGTTATTTACAGCATCTGCCTGAGACAGCTCTAAAAGCTGGGGAGGAACACAACATAAAGCTAAGTATTTAATACCAAACAGACATTAACTGAGTGGAGAACCACATGTACACGTTCTGCTGCAGAAGTGTCATCATTTTGCTCTTACACTGCCACAGCCCACAAGCAGGACAGCAGACACATACATGACGCCACAACATATGTGGCTGTAAAAGCCTAAAAAGAAAATCTATTTCATGCTTATGAAAGACTTTAAATACAACATGCAGGAACTCAAACTTCCATTCAGTCCAGAAACTGAAATAAAATTTTTCATTTTATTCGACAATAGTAATTTTTGCAGAGTAATCAATCCTCATTTCCTGTTCAATATATTTTTGTCCTTTCAAATGCAGAGCTCTGGTGTTTTCAGTAATCTAACCCCTTCCCTAGGTTTTATTGTACAATTACTGCCAACAGTCATTGCTACTACTGGCAGATGCCTATAAGCAGCTGAAGCTCCTGTAAAGTGCCACTTGATTCAATTCCCTTCTTTCAATCTCTAATTTAACAAGATGACCAAAGAAAGAGTAGTTGTTAACTGAAACCTTACAGAATTAAAATATCACACCTAAACTAATTCATAAGGTGCTCAGTACCTTGTCACACCTAAAATACGATATTGGCAAGCTGTAGCTTAAAATATCTTGTAAGTAAAATGGGTCTCAATTTGACTTTCCTCCTAGGAAAACAATGAGATCACTGCATCTTTAGGTTGATACAGAAGGCAACACTCCCAGAACCCTACTCAGTTTTATCTGCCCAAAACCCTCACAACAACCACCTGCGCCTTGCTCATCTTTTCTTCTTTGAATCCCACTCCACATTTTCTTCCCAAAACCAGAGGTATAACTGAGACTGAATTTTTTTTGAAAACAAGTATAAAACCAAACATCCCCTCCTCCTCCCCTTAGACTCCTACCTCACACCATAGCCCTGCAGACTTTCAAACATAACTCAAGCAGAGTTAACAGTGCCTGTAGGGGCTTACGATCACACTAGGAAACAAACTTTCAACTTTCCAAAGCATGTTTAGGCAACTAAAAGAGTCTACATTCTCAAAAGCTTATCAGCATTATCCAACTTTCCAAGACTATGCTGCATACTAGATCTACCATTCTTAGATTATTCTTTAACTTACTTCTAATGACAGAGGATTTTAAAACTTTGTAACTGTAGTGTTATAACTATAACAAAACTGTATTTTAAAGACTTGAGCTGAGGTCATGTCCAGTTTGTCACTACAGCAACATGCAATTGCAGCCAGTTTTCCAACAATAGTGATGGCCTTGAGGATTACGGTCCAAATGCATGTGCACAGACCTCCCCCACTCAGTTCAGGCAACTGCACCCAAACACCTCTGAGCCAAAAGGACAATCATTCCAGAAGGAATAGCTGACAAAAACTTCCAAGGGCTGTTATATATGAGCAAAGCTTGTTTGCTTAATGCACAGTGTACAGCCAAAACCAAAAACAGTTTCAGACCTCAAAACAGCTCATAGCTCTTAATAGTAGTGTGAGAGCCACAACACAAAACCAAGGACTGAAAACGGTCAGGCAGACATCAGTACCCTTGGAGCTACAAATTCTTCTTGCACAGATAACATGTTCTTTGACTGAACTCATACCTACCAGCACAAAAGCAGTACAGAAACAAGAGCCTGAAACTTCATCTGAAAAAATGACCTTTAGAGCTCTGGATGTGCCCTGTGTGACTGAAGCAATCACAGATGAGACAGCACAAATAACACCTTTCCATGGAAAGGGTTTCATTTTATCTTACCTTACCAATAGGGCTTCACTAACTATTTTTAAAATACAGCTAAATTCAGGAAGATAATAGAGTTTTATAACTGCTTTCAAATTATACTATGCAGATAGAATGAGCATGTCATGATTTGGAAAGTGATATGACAAAGTTAATCTTATAAATATACCAAGGTTAAAAATGAGCCAATTCTTTTATTTCCTAAATGGAAGGAGTTTACCCCTCCTCCCAACCTTGTGCAAAGGGTATTAATGGTTGAGCATGCAAGTAATCCTTTAAGTAATCTCACCAGTAGCCAGCCAGCATGAAAGTTTTGGTGAAAGAAAAATCACCCCCCACAACTTTCCTGCCAGCACTGACTCCATATGTAATAATTACCTACTCCACAATCCCACCTCAACTACAACCCTTTGAAAATATTTGTCAGCAGCAAATGGACTTTGGTAAATGCTCACACCCAAGTGGCAAAGGCACGTGGCCTCAGAAATTCTTCTGTCAAAGCATCTTAGTGCAAGCAGACAATTCTGCCAGGGACCACACAGCAGGGGTAGAAGTCTGCTGCTGCTGCCTGTCTGTGCTCCTGATACAGCCACAGGTATCTACCCTGCTACACTTATCATTTAATACTCTGTCTGAATTTGAGGCCTTGCTGAACCTCATTTCATGGGAGAAGTACTTCATGGTCAAGTTACCAAGCAAGCTTCACCACCCCCACCAAAAAAAAAGAAAGCTGAAAAAGTCTGAAGAGAGGCTAATCCAGTTTCATGTCCTTACCTCTTTACAGTCACTGGCAAGCAGTTGTCACAAGTTTACATCCCTGCAAAAAGCTGCTTAGGACACTTCCTACATATTAAATCAGTCCTAAATTCAACATAAGCTACTATTCATATACCTTGAGAACAGGCTGGTAGCTTCCTCTGCAACTGCCAATTATCATGCCAAACTCCTTATTCTGTTTAACCTGAAACAATATAAAAAGCTGACTAAATTATAGAAAAAAGGCACTATGTTCTCAGAAGAACAATTTAAGTGAAGCATTTTCGATATTTAAAAAGCTACTTCTATCCATAATGGATGTACTGCTACAGGAAAAAAATTCAAATTCACTTTACACAATCCTTAGGGACACAACATAAACACAATTACGCCCTAGTAAATTAGGTTATTCCTAAATACAAGAGAAAGGGAGGGGGAGAGAGACACAACTCAGGATTTATACAAAACAGGCATAAATCAATTTTTCAGTGGAACTTTAAGTTGCTGGCAACTACAGGTGTTCAATTAGTCACCTCAAACATAGTCTAACCTTCAGACACTCTCACCTACTCTATAATGATCAGACTTCTCCCTTAAAGAAGTGTCCAATTTCCAAGGAATTACCATCCTTAGCCATTTTTTACTCTGCCTGCACCTCCCTTCTTCAGGTTAAACTGCAGTATTTTTGAAGGTTGGTGTATTTCTGATCATGCAATTGCCAAAAGCCATTAACAAAGGAACACCTTCATAATAGGTGAGAGCTTCTGACGTCTCCATTCTACTTCAGTGTAACCATCACTTTCACCATAACAACGTTTCAAGTCAGAGATAACAACTCCATGTACTTTTTTTTTAAATAAGGTCTTCAGTCACTTACAGACATTGGCACACCACTCAGATTGAAGGGAAAACTACTGCAATACCAAAGTTTGAGACTGTCAGTGGTACAGATTACTTGTTCTCTCTGCACAAACCCATGGCCAGTTTCTACTCCAAAGAACTTCAGAGCTAACATTTAAGCACTGTTCACCTGATTGTCAAAAGGCTGAAACATTTTACCCCAATATTTATAAGATCTACAGCAGAGAAACAGTCTCCTGGAACACCTGCACTACAGACTTTATTTTTTCACAAAGTAAAATCCAAAACGAATTGGAGTGGGATTCAGAAACAGAATCAAGATCTTACCCCAAAAGCACAACTCCTGCCATGTAGGACTAAGTGATTGCTACCTTTGGAGCTCAAGGCTTACAAGAAAGTCACACATCTTCAAAGATTAATTTTTATTCAGAATTCCCCTTTCTCTGGGCATAAAGGAGGAAGTTGTTCTTAATTATTGGCACAACACTGGAAGCACTCATACAACAGACAGTGGTCACTGTTCTCCCTAACATACATGTTCCCTGGAAGAGTGAAATTGCTCACAGAAAGGATCTTCAAGTCCTCTGCTACCATTCTTCCAGAACATACTGTTTGGTAACTTCCCTGTCAGGTCAAACAGAGCCTGCAAAACCAGTTTAATCATCTCCTTGGTTACTAATCTATTTCAGTGGTTCATCAAGCCAGTTCTTAATACAGCATATTTCAGAATGTACAACTACATTTGAATGGCTACTGGCTATCTGGTTTACTACTTACTCTTTTAAAAAAATAATTAAAGAGTCAAACTAAATAGATCTTATGAAAATAAGTCACTTACTACAAACCACACATAGGCAATTTAACTGGATGAGCATCATGGTTTCTCTTTCAGCAGTACCTGAAGTCTCAGCTGAGTGACTTAAGCAAAGGAAGAACAAACCCCGCTAGCAAAGTCCTGTGCTCCAAACACTGGGTTTCAGTGTGGTATTCACAACAGAACCACGCCAGTGAAAACAAGCACAATGCCTCATGCAAGGGAAGAACTAGGGAAGAAAAATTTAAAGTCAAACATAAAGATGATTCACCACAACACAAAAAAAAATTGCAAGGAGACAAGAACAGAAAGGCTGAGACACAGATATACATTTTCCCTCTCAAATGAGAGTTCTGTGGGTTTTGAGCAAAGGCTCAGTTACCTTACTTGGTAGTGCACTAATTTCCTAAAGTCAGAACTACTGAAGAGCAGAGGAAATCTCTTCTACATCTCACAATCCCTCTGCCTTCCACATCCTGCCTCCTCTGCGGTGCCAGGGTAACTGTTTACACAGCCTCATGATGAACCAGCCGCTGGTTTAAGATGGCTCGAAGTCCTTCTGCCATGTTATTTTAACCCTGAGTCAATACCCCAGGCCAACCCAGCAGCAAAAGTGAAAAGAGTTGTTGCAGTACCAGTGAAAGTAAGTAGCCAAGGATAGAGGAAATAAAGCTGTTGGCAGCAGAGCCAGCTCAATACCACAGTTTCATGTGCAGGTCTGTCACCTGCACCTGCCTGATCTGTCTTTAGGCAGATGTGGGGGATAGACACTGTGGTGAAGCTGAAAACTGTGTGGCCAAATACTACAATTTCAACAACCAGTACATTGCCTCAGCACCCCTCAAAAGGGGATATAATAAAATTACGTTAATGTATATACAACAACTCATATAATGCAGACAATACTTCTCCTCTGAAATACTGTTTTTCAGCCAGACAGCTTCCAGTATTGTGAAGATTCTGCCTTTAGCAAGATAATTCAATGAATAGCAGAGAAGGCTAAAGAAAACCACCTTACTAGGAAGAGAAGAGAAGCAAGAACTCTCCATGGTGGTGGTTTACCCTCCTACACCCATTTTTTTCTTTTTCTTCAGAAAGGAGTGGCTGGGATACACTTTTACATGAGGAAGAAATCTCCTGGAAAGGATTAGCCAAACCTCTCATGGAGAGCCCCACAAAAAAGCTGCCTCCTGTTAGGGTTATAGAGAGCACAAACCAGGCAAGGGATTAGGTGTGAAAAGGGACAGCAACAAAGCTTGCTTTTAATAGGCATTTCAAATATGCCAGTTTCTAAAAATAATGTACAACAGTGCAGATACAGTACAGAAGCAAAAAGCAGATACTGTTTGTCAGCACAGATATCCTTCCTGCAGAACTGGAAGTCCTTGGAGGGTAAGACAGAACCATGAGGCTTTTTGACCTCATAAAACAGATGGGCTGCTAGGAAAATTATATTAGTGGGGGCAGATCTGGAGGGACCCCAAGATCTTTGAGACCATCACACCCAGAAATCAATTCAAGTTTGCCCTGCTCCAGAACTGATTCCAACAAGAACAGGCTGCCACCATGATTACTACCAGAAGCAGAAAATCAAAGGCCAGAAAAGGAAGTAAAAGGCAGAGCTAAATACAAATCTCAATGCATTCTCTGTAAAGGATTTATTCATTTACTCAGGGGGAAGTGGTACAACACACCAAATGAGAGGGTAATCTGATGGAATTTGAAAACTTTCTTACTATTTTACACTAGATTCCCTTCCCAGGAGGGCAGTTGATCCCAAAAAGCAGTTTACATATCATACACAGCTTGTGATGCTGCCTGTAAATTGTACAAGTATCTTCTTCATAATGTTCTTTTAAACTAGAAATACTAGAAGCGAATACAAACACAAAGTTTTACTCAGACCTTTTCCTAATTTTATTAAGTGTTTTGCACAAGCCCATCAAATACAGCTAAATTAACAATAAAGTGGTCTTTGCAGTCAGGTACCTCAGTGTGAACCTAGAGTAATATATATACCAACCTATATTTAACCACTATTTTATCTGCATTAGCTCATACATTATTATAGTTCTGCTATCTCTTTGCAGTACTTTAGCAACAACCAAAACCACACTGTGCAAGACTGTCCCGTAAAACCCATGTGATAACTATGCTTACTTGACAACGTGCAGTCAACACACTACATTTAGAAATACATTACATGCCTAGAGACCAGTTTTCAGACATCTAACATATTCTAAATAAGTTCCAGAAAGAGTTTTCCACGATGATCTGCAGAAGCTCTGCAGCATTAATTATGTTAACACTGATCATATTGAGGTCTGGACCTTTACCATTACTACTGCCATTAATATATGTCCATTTCCCTGCACAACCAAAGCACCTGCAGCGTTTCTCTTTCTGCAGCCTAGAAAGTTCTGAACCACAAATCTGCATGTGAAAGTTCACACTTCAGAATCAGTACAGATAAGAAAGCAGTGTGCTGCACATGCTTTAATTCAATGGTGTGGGGTTTTTTTCCTTTTAAAAGCACACAATACAATCCTCAGCCAGAAATGAGAAATGAGATGTCATTTATACACTATTTCAAAGACACCCAAAGCGAACAACATTTGGGGGACAAAAACCAAAGCAGGCATTTCAATTCCTTTAAATTCTCACATCCTCCTGCTGCAGATTCCTCGCCTGCACTTCACCTGTTGGGACTCCAGCTCCGCGCCATGAGCTCCCCCCTTCCAGAGGCTTCTCCTTCCCCTCGCACAGCCCCAGCCAGGCCCACGCCATGCTCCGCACCCACCTCCTGATCTCCCTTTGCGGGGCTTCATGGGGAGCACATTCAAGATTATTTCCGACACGCAGCCAGATAAAACCTAAACCACGCGCTGCCCGCGACTACGCGCGACCCTCGCCTCCCTCCCGCTTCCACCACGCGGCCCTAGCACCAGCCGCGGCCCGGAGCGGCGCTCCCAGAACTTACCAGAAGAGCCGCCGCTCCCCCCAGGCCGCTCCGAGCCCTGCGGGTGCCGGGCGGGACCCGGCGCCGCC
>WBNO01004080.1:894015-914231 GCA_013400575.1 Peucedramus taeniatus
GCTCCCATTGGCGGACGGCGCCACTGTCCGCCCGCCCAGCCGCCATTTCTGCTCTCTGATTGGCTGATGTCACCGCCGCTCAGCAGCCGGCCCGCCTCCAAACACGC
The DNA here is from genome assembly GCA_013400575.1 of Peucedramus taeniatus. NCBI lineage: Eukaryota > Metazoa > Chordata > Aves > Passeriformes > Fringillidae > Peucedramus > Peucedramus taeniatus. The sequence continues at coordinate 894,123 of WBNO01004080.1, forward strand.
CCCCAACGGCGCTGCCCTTCGTGGAGCGCTGTCATTGGTCGGAGGGGTTGCAGGAAGTGCCGGCTGATTGGGTGGTTGCGGGCAGGCCGTTGGGATGTGGGCGGGGTCCCAACGGGTCTCGGTCCAGGGGCGCTGCGGAGGCTGACAGGGCGTTGCGGGCGGTAGGGGGCGGTAAGGGGCAGCAGGGGGCGGGGCCAGCGCCTCACGCCCTCCCCGCGCCCCCCCCCATCCCCTCACGGCCCTCTCGCTCTGCTCCATAAAATACCGCTGTGTTAAACAGCAAAGCCATCTTTGTGTCTTCTCGCTCCTTAGAAAGGGTGTTCAGGTTTTCTGCCTATTCAGCAAATTCAGTGTACCCCGTGGTTCTCTTCATCAATTACAAGCTGAGGGTTTAATAAAATAGCGAACAGTGCCACAGACACCAGCGTGTTAGGAACATGGCAGTGCTGCTCAGCAGCTGCTTGCCCAAAGGCCTTGCGCAATTCCAAGACCTTTCACCTGTGCTGTATTTTGAAAATGAAAGTAACTTAGTTTTGTAGAGGTGAAATACTGTGTCAATGTTGAACGTTTGTACATCGAATTTTTAAAGAAACACAGGGAAATACAGAAATAAGTGTCCTTGGTGGGCCGATGGGACAGACAGGCTGGAGGAGACCCTGGGTTTGATGCGATCACATGAACGAGGTCAAGATTAAACTTGACGAGTCTCCACACACACAGCCATGTGGGATGGCAGGGAACACGGCTCCACGGTGAGGAAAACAGGCTCTGGTACCCTGGAAGTTACAGCACCTTTGCGTTATCTCTGAGCTGCACCAGCTGAGAACAGTTCCACAGAAAGCTGTGTCTGGACCACCCAGTTCAAAGTGAGCTCCTGTGCGGTCTGTGGGCTGCAGCCTGTTCCAGGAGATAGGAGGTATTCTATAGGAATAACAAATCAAATATTACTAGGGAAAAGTAAGAAAGAAAAGGGTGGTGGTTTTTTTTCCTTTGTAAACATAAATCTGTTTTGAGTTGATGCAATGAGTCAGCAGTATAAGTTTCCCCACAGAGAAAATTCCACCGTGTTAGGACAAAGCGAGCAGGGCCCCAGCATTCAGAAATAAGGGTCAGCATAAATGTAATCAGCAAATCCCTGCTCACACTGAAGTTTGGAATCAAACACATTTTTCCAGAAAGACACCAAGCTGGCTCCTAAACTGCTCTGTTGAGCTATACCCAGACTGAGCAGAAGATGCAGACAAGCAGGGAAACAGTTGCAAACAACTGGCAGCACTGGAGATATCAAATGCTTAAAGAAGAACCTAAAAACACTATGGAAAAATACTTTGAAGAGTAACAAAGCAATATATTTTAGCAAGTGCTTTCCTCAATCTAGGCAAACCCATTTTCCCACCAAATATCTTTCAAGCCTTTCTTTTGAAACAGGTTATTAACTGCAACATGACTGCAGGACAGCATAATACTCCTGCTGAAATCACAGAAGCACCAGGAAGTCAAATATACACACACACACGCGTGATTCCCCTTTCTCTCCCACCCTTTCCCAAAAAAGAAAACATTCCTTCCTTTTACAACCTGCTGAATCATGGCACAGGCAGGCAGCCCTGGAGCTGGCTCCTGCCTGTGCTGCTTTGTCATCGAGGAGAACAGAGCAATATAAGTTACAAAAACCAAAAAAAAAAAAACAAACCAAAAAAAAAAAAAAACAAAAAACAAACACGAATCTGCTAAAAGCATATCCTATGCGGGGATTTTCGAGATGTTTGAACTTAGATAAAAGAAATACAGAATGAACACAAGAGAGAGATAATCCAGAAGGAAAGCAAAAGGGATGAGTAAAAGAAACAGAAGAAACATGCACAGAGATTTAACTGCTTTGGCAGCTGAGAAGGTGGTATTTTTAGACTCCAGAGTGCCAGGGCAGGGAAGACGAAAGAAAGAGAATGGCAGATACCACATGGCAAACATGACATTGTCAATGAAAAACATTTTGGTGTGTTCAGGATTTATTGCAGCAGATTTGCTTTGTCCCACTGACAAACACTCAGGAAGTGTGTTGCTCTCTGATTTTGGTAGTACAGTTGGAAAGGCAGAAATCAGGCAGTGTGATGAGACTGGCAGAGCCTGAATATGCACACCTCAGAGGTGAGAGGGAACAGTCAGTTTATTAGTGCACTAGAACTTTGAGTAATTCTATTTTGGGCAACTTTCTTGTCCTGAGTGTTGTCAGACAGAAACCTCATGTGCTTTCCACTCGCATTTTCGTAATTCCCTCTAACTTGATCTCCAAAGTGTTCCTCCTTCCTTAATCCCTTCAGGGCATTGCCACATTGCTGGAGTTCTTGCATTTCAAGCACTAGCAGTACATCTTTTCAAACTCATCTCCTCTGGAAAACTGGCAAGAAGCGAGTGGAAAATCCAGCAGGTCAGCGTGACAGGAGGGACACCACTGGCAGAGAGCAGGCAGTCAAGGCAGACAACCAATGAGAGAACACTGACTTTTGCTCTTTCAAACTTTGAACTGCAGGAGGGAAGGCAAGCTCACATCACTGTACGGAGCAATGTCCATGTGCCCTGGAATGCTTTCCATGGAAAACACATTTTGTTACAAAGACATCTCTGGAGACAATGCTTGAGAGAAGTATGGGAAAAGATGCATGAACATTATCACAACGGGGAGAGGATAATCATCTTAAAGGGAAATAATGAAGTCCTGCCATTTTCAGAGCTAATAAACATGAATGTAAAAAGTGTTATAAATTAATTGTAATAAAGATGAAGCAGATAAATAGAAGAAAAAAAATCAACAGAGAAGTAGTAACTGAGCACTCACAGATGGATGAAAAGAGACAGGCAGAGAGTACTGAGGTGGAAGAAGACAATCTGTCCACCTGATACAATTTGCACAAGCTGGGAAATGTCCCTGAGAACAGGAATTTTACAGACAATTCCTATGACTCAGAAATTCAGTCACCCAAGACAAGACAGTAGGTGCAGGTTTAGTCTGGACATAATGTAGGGAAATCCTGATGGTTGTACACACCTTTCCTGGCTCCCATAAGCACTGCACCAGTTTGCTGGGCACCATTTGGCTTCTACTGTGCCCCTTTCTGCCAGTTCTTTCATGGACCTGGTGTAGGTTTGCTTGAGAGAGGCCCTCATACATCCCAAGAATTGTGTCCTCCCTGAGGGTCTCACACTTGAGGCATCCAAGCATGGTTGCAAGGTGTGGACAGAGTTACCCTTTGGATTTAAACACAGCTGAAGACTTGCCAGCAACAGCAAGAGGCTGGCTGCCAACACCTTGGTGTCCTGAGGACATCAGCAATGCCCAAAACCTTTTGCAAAAAAGAAAATGCTCGATCCCCCCACCTCTCTGAGAGCCAGGGCACAGAGAGGGGCTGTGAGTGTGATTAGCAACAAGGCCAAAAGAAAGACACTGTGCTAGAACAGTCTTTCCACTTTAGCTCACATGTTTCAGATTCACCAGATCAGAGACTGACTGACAATAGCTGCTCTCCCCCAGCTGCTCATGGCTCTGTGATAATTCCTCTATGATAACCTCTTGAGTCGGTACCACCTTGCATGGTACCTCTGGGGGCAGTCTGGCTCAGGGCTTGTGCTTTGTGCATTTGGAAGCAGTTATTTGTTTTGAGAAACAACAACAACAACAACAACAACAAAACAACAACAACAACAAAAAACCCAAACCAACCAACCAACCAAACAACCCCAACCAAAACCAAGAACCTCCTCCCAAGAAACCACAAAAGACCCCTCAAAAACCCAAAAACCCACAACAAAAACAAACACACACCACTTCCCCCCCAAGAAACAAAAATCAATAATTTTTCAATGGTCACGTTTCTGAATATCTTAAGTTTTGACAGATTCATTGGATGTGATTAATAGCAACTGAAATTCCATTACAACACAGAATATCCCAGGGTGAAAGGAAAGAAGTAAATGGGTTTATTATTTACGGGGAAGAGAGGTAAGGCAACATCCAGACTGGGAGGGAGGGAGGGAGGGAGGGAGGGAGGCAGGAAGGAAGGAAGGAAGGAAGGAAGGAAGGAAGGAAGGAAGGGTCTTCTTCTCCCATAACAACATGTGATTGCTCTGGGGCACAGTGAGGTCCCATGCCCAGGATTGCCCAGGAACCCCCCACCCACCCACATCCCACTGGCCCTTTGGCTTCAGGGGACAAGAACTCCTCCAGCCCTGCACAAGAAGCCAGGCATCTGGAGCCAGATGCAACCCTGGGTTAACTGAGCTGGCCTCAGCACAGTGCTCCTCCTCAGCTCTCTGCTTTCCCCACCACATCCTCTTAAAAAACAAGCAAAATCATGGTAGAGTTGCTGCATTCCTGACATGCCATGTAAACAGCACAAGGCCACCACCTGGAACCCCTGGCCCATCCTAATCCCAATTTACTGAAGTCAATAAACAAGGAATTAGCAGCACTTAACTCAGTTACCTCTCCAGTCTGGCCACTCTCCCACTTGCAGTCATCAGCTGCTGGAGCTGAAGAGGCTGGATAACAGAAAACATACATTTCAGCCATTTTATGGGTCTTTGTCTGTGTCTAAAAAACCCTCACCACTCTCTTCTTTTAAGGAAGACAGAAACCCAAATGTGGTTGGTACCCTGTGTATTGTCTTTTGATCCCTATTTTTTATACTTCCCTATTATTTTCACTTAAATCTTGCATGTGGTTTTACACGGAGCCTCTTTCTATTACCAGCGTGCCACCCTCCATGTGGCTTCCTCTTGCATGCTCGTGTGGCTGTTCCGTGGCTGGTGTTGGGCGCCTGCCCCAGCTGAAAGCAAATCAAGTAAAAGAGACATGGTTTGATCTCTGTTGGATTAGCAGAATTGGCTTTTTGAGTAGCAGCACAGATTTAGATGTGCCTGAACAGCTTGAGAAATTGAACCTCTAACATCCAGTGCAACTGCTGATGAAGGCAGGTTGGTGCTGAGATACTCCACTGCCAGAACGGCCCAGGTGGGACATACATCCTATTCACTTGTCCCTGCTGTGGAGCATCATCTTCTGGTGGATGGCCCCCATAGAAAACTGAGACCACCTATTAAATTGCCATAAAGAGCCCTGTAAGTTAGAGAGCTCTGTAATGTGCGGGAGGGACTTGCTTCTGAGAAACAGCTCCCTCGAGGAAAACCTCTTCCCAGTAACAGCTCCTTCCCCATCGTGTATGAGATGTACGGAAGAGCAAATGCCCACAGGTCACGGCACAGCTGCTCTGTGGCCACAGTGGCTGCAACCAGCCAGCGAGGATTTCACTGTATGCCTAATAACCACTGGGTCGTAGGTTGGAGCCGCAGGGCAGAGGGATTGCACGTTTATCTCCCTCTTCAAAAACAACAGCAGTGCCGCAGGGGTGCTCAAGCTGCTCAAAGGGGGTGATCCATGCTGGGGCGGGGTCCACGCCTATGCTCACCCCAGGAAGGTTTCAGCAGATGGGAGGGCAAGGCAAGTCTGATGCATATCTATTTTCCAAAGGAAATCATAAGAAAATTGGTTTCTCTCTACACTGTAGTCTCCTATGCTTTCCTAAGGACAGCGAAGGGGGCTGAACGAGGGAAGCGTAACAAGGCAGGTTACAGTCAGCAGAGGGAGAAGCTCCTTCTGCTGGTTCTCCCGGGGGCAGGTCCTGCGAACACCAGCTGTTCCCAACCGCAGCTCCCCGCTGCCTTCTGGTGGCAAAAATGCATGATGGATCTGTCTCCCGGCCCGGGATTCTCCTCCCAAGCCGGCGCCAAGGCACTTGCACAGGGCGTGTGGTTTGGGGCCCCGTCTGACACCCTTCCTGGCCTCGCCTGCCCTCCCCTCCCTGCAGAGCCGTACTGAAATTCAGCCTCTCTTCTGTAGAAAAAGGCTCCATTCTGTGCCAGGAAGGAAGGGAATAAACAAACCCTGTGTTTTGAAGGATCCAACTCTGCCTTCAGAAATGAGACACGTCTCCAACGCTTCTCTCCCACACAGGAGCTCCAAGATCCTGGCAGCCCTTTGTCAGCACCCCCAAAAAGTGCAGGCACCTCCGAGGCTCCGGATGCTCAGGGTTAGCTGGTCAGAAATGGTGAACGGATTTCCATTCCTGGTTGCTGGGAGCAAACCAGCCAGCAGTGAGGGGCTTATAGGATATGCTGCTGCTTGTATTTGTGATAGACATCTCCTAGGAAAGGATTAGCAGCGGGGTCCGGCGGCGGTCCCGCGCCTGCCTGGCCTCCGAAGCCCAGCAGGAACAAAGAGTGTGCTGAGGACTTTGTCACTGCCAAGCTGTGCTGTGCCCAGGGGCAGCAGTGAGTCGGCACAGATGTGGCAGCACGATGAAGAGGAGGACCACGGCAAGCCCCTGCTTCCAGCCCCCTGCATGGGGCTGTGTGCAGAGAAAGTGACCTTGGCGGGTCCAACCTGGTGTTCCTCCAGAATTTTCTGTGAAAATATGCTGTATTTTCTCGCATTGCTGTGGCTGACAAAACCAAAATAACATTACAGTGAGGTGTGCATTCCCTCCCTTGGTTACAGAGGAACATTTACTGTCAATCACTTGTTGTCAGTTTGAACTCTTGTCCAAAAAGTGTCTAGAAACGGGCAAAAAAAGTGCACTATGGAGATGTACTGGAGGTTTCTTTTATGGGAGTGTCTATGTTTTTATTGTATCTTGCCCAAGAGGCCCTTGAAGTGTAGGGTGAACCTGAGACACAGCCTGTGGTATCCTTATTATCTTTGTAGACAGCTGAAAGCCCTTTGGGTGGGAAGTGAAGGCCATCATCAGCAATCACTCTGAGAACCCTGCAGCCCTACCCCGCACCAGAGAGCTCTGCTTTGGAGCTGCTTGCTCATGACAAAGTAGAGACAAGGACCCTGATGACTGTGTTAGCACCAAACATTTCTGCCCTTTCTGACTCATTCCAAGGCAATAGCAGAGCCTGTCCTCCAGGCTCACCTACCGCGTTTGAGCCTTGCTGCCACTGCTGTTTGATTATGGGGGAATGAAAGGAAATTATGCTTAGTGCTATTTCAGAAATCAAAGAACCTTTTTTAAAAGCAGATGTAGGCAAGCGCATGTCAACCAAAGAAGCCAGTAAGTGGGAATCTGGGATCCACAGGATTTTCTTCCAATTCAGAGTAAGGAGAGTGACAGCATAGCCCTAGGGGTGTGATGCTCTTGGTGTTCTTTACTGCTCTGATCTTAGCTTCACCCCAGTCTTCAGTGCAGTCTTCTACTGACTGGAAAGCTGAAGATTGTTAAAACCCCCTAAACATGGCCACTCTAACAGTGTTTCCAGGGAAAATGGTGAGTCAGAGATTATGAAGCAGCACCGTGGCTGTGTGCAAGTGCAACAAGCGGTGCAGTATTCTCTGCAGAGTTAGGAGGTGCAGAAACCCAAGGGAATGCGGAGGTGGGGATTTATTTCAGAACTGGCTGGCTATTAAAGCAAGCAGAAGTTGGGGGTGAGAGGCTTCCTTTGCTACTTGGACAGATAGGGAAATGGAGGTGGTCTAATCAGTCACAGAAAATGCGTGGCACGAGAGGGAAAGGAATGGTTAAGGTTACACAACTGAAACATGACAACCTTTGCTTGCATTTTCAAGTCAAGTAGCTCAGAATTAGATCTTATCACTCAAGACTTGAATTAATCATGGGGCAAGTATTTTAACTGAAAGAAATAGATCAAATTATAAAGGCAAGCTGCTACCAAGCTCAATGGAAACTCAAAGGAATGAGGAGGAATGAAGAGAGAGATCTGTTTAAAATTAATAAAAATAACATCTGCGCCTTAGGGAATGGTGGTGTTCTCAAATACAAATTCCAGAGTCAAGAATATGGTGCTTTAGCTTTCCATCAAGACACTAGGCTGGGTAAGAGCTTGAATTTTTTCAGAGTGGGCTAAGTCCCCCAAGATGAAGAGGCTGAGCTGAGCTGCCCCCTCATTTGACTTTGTAGAAACTGTGGGTTATAACTATCGGGTATATCAGGTATCAAATAAGCTCACTATTTTGATTTTACATTCCCAGTTAATTTCTTTCATTGATTCTAAATGTCTCCCCCATTAGATTGTCCTTTTTGCAAGTGCATATATGTGGAACTGGAATAAGTCACTGACTTACTTTGTAGAAGCTCAACATTCTCTTAATTATTTTGTGTTATTTTAATCTAAGACTTTGTCTTGGGAACAGGTACATTTTTAATCTGTCCATCAACTCAGTGACAAGGGCCTTTCCTTTTGTTTCTGCTGGACAAGCCCCATCCAAGTAGAAGTGGTCTGAGCTGTGAGCTATCTGCAGTCCTAGACAGACTTTTGTTAGAGGATGTTTTCTGATAGCTTTTTACAAGGCAGCAAAAACAATCAGAGATCCTTCTCACTTTATGAATATACAGATGTAAATCAGGCAAACTCAAAAATCCCCAAAGTAAATTTCACATTAAATTTGTTTCTAATTGTTTAGTAAATATTTTAACTGATTACAAGCCAGGGTCTGCTTTCGAGCTCCTCTTAGATGTTAAATATATGTTAAAAATATGTATATATATAACAAAAATCTATATGTAATAAAAATATACATAATAAAAAATTTACCTGTATGAATATGGTTAAGAAACCCTATATTAAGGATGAAGAATATCACTGGTATGATAAATGATAAATTCTGAAAGTGTTGATCATTTGAGGACTTTGGGAGTGATTTTAACAAATTTTCACAGGAATAAAAAAAATGTTTTGCAGATAATAGCTGACTGTGTTAATCTATTGTAAATATTGAACCTCTGGAAATTATAGGTGGAGATTTTTCTGTTTGCTTTAGTAATAACTTAAACACTAGTCCATGATAATTGCTGTACCAACAGATTGGATTCATTTTGGATCTCTGCAAGTGCTGAACAAAAGCTCTAAATTGTGATGTAAAACAGGGAATACCAGCACTCACAGCCCTGGCTCCTGTGTGCTGTGCTGAACTGTGCTTTGCCTCCCCAGGCCCTGAATAAAGGCTGCTCCACTCCTGCAGCCTGGGGGGCAGGGAATGGATGCTGTCCTGCAGGCTGAAGCTGTCATAGCCAGGAGGCATCAAGCGCTGACTTGGCATTAAGAATTCTCCTAACAGGAGTGGCCACCATCAGGACATGTCAAGTTAGGCAGCATCCCAGTCCTGTGCAATATGGAGCAGATAGGTGGATGTGGCAGAAAGGCCACAAGAAATGATGGTCAGTAACCAAAAACCTGTCTGCTCCCACACTCACATCTTGCTCCCATGATCTGTATTGCTGCTGTCTCCCTGATCTTGTGCCAGCAGGAGATGTGGAGGCTGGCTCTGCTTAATTTCTCCTTTGGAGATGGGAGAAGGAACAGAGCCTGTTTGTGTTTCTCTGTGCTCAGTGCAAAGAAGAAGAGTTCAAAGAACAGTCCAAACAATGGTCTGCTCTCCTCCACACAGTTTGCCTTTGATTCATTCTGGAGATAAATTTCAAAACTTCTTGACACTGCTGACATCAGTGGAGCTGTACAGAAACATCTGTCATTTCCTGCCCTCAGTGCCTTCTGCCCTTGCACAAGTTTGTCCATGTGTCACTGGGTCCTGTGGTCACTGGGCACTCTGTGGTCTCACCCTCTGTATTTGTCTGGCTGAGCTGTGCCCCTGTGTTATGGACAGGGTGACACAGGGCAGGAGGCTCAGCAGGACTCAGGTTTGGGCACAGTCCCGCAGCACTAAGCAAGGAGAGAAGAGCATCTCCAGTGAGGATCTATGGCAGATCTCCCCCCAGACCATCTCCTTTCCCTCAACCCCATGTGACAGAACTTTGGTGTGAAAAGTCACCATAAGGCAGAGGGACCAGTGCCCTCTGATTGCCCCATCCCTGAAGATATGACTTTGCACAGCCACACCTCCCCACTTTAGGTGGATTCTCCTGACTCTCCCTGTTTCTGACAAGCCAAGGGTCTCTTCTTTGCAGGAGACCTATTAGGAATTCCAGCCTTACCCCTGGAAAATGTCTCCTTAGAGCTGTCCTCACTCTGCCCCTCACTCTGCCCCTCATGTGCATATTGCCCAGCTTTATCTCATAACCAGCTAGGGCCAGCCAGAATCTGGGTGTGCTGGTCTAAACAAGATAGAAATGCTGATCAGCTCTATTTCTTCACCCCTATAATTTAGGAAAAGCAAAGCTGCACTTCATGACCACTCTCCAGCCTTTGATGTATTCTGATGTACCCTCTATACTTGCAATTTTTCCCCACATCATTATAGGATAATACTAAGTGGATGTTAACATAAGAGCTTCCAAAGATGTTTGAAAGGCTTGTTTGTCCCTATGCAAAGGGAAATCCTCCCCCTCCCTGACATATGCACTTATGGCTCCAGAGATTTATTCTTCAAGCCAGCCACTTTCTGGCATTGTTCTTTTTTGTTTATTAGCTGTTCCTGACTTTCTGTTGAACAGGAGGTAGGAAAATTGGCAAAACACATGGAAAAGGCTTTCCTTGTGTGACAATAACACAAGACAAGGCAGGGCAAGAGAGACATTTAATTAATAATTTTAACAGATGCTGATCATAAGTGAAGGGGTACAATTCATTTGCATGTAACAGTGCCTTCAGATGATGAATTAAGGGGAGAGTTTTGGCATTGCTTTTATACTGATGTGCCCTCTAGTCAATGTGCATATGGATAAAGCTCACCAAACTCCATTAGAAGAAAATTTTAAAAAAAATTATCCAAACAATCCCTAAATAAATAAGTATATATATTCATTTATGTGGCTTTCCAAAGACTCAGCTTTCCGTCTTGCTTTCTAGAAAATTACTTTTTATCTTTTCCCTGTTTGATCTCTGAAGTTAAGATATCACCTTTACTGAGATGAGAAGTGCTGTCAATAGGTGCTTGGCTGTTGTCTGGCTCCATGCAGAAGCATTTAAGCAGCCCAGAGATTGGTTTGGCCCCTAGAAATTTTGCTATAACTAAATATTTGTGGACATTTATGTGACTCTTTGATCTGCCATAGACATATAAATGCCAGGAATATGGTCTGAAATCAGTCTGGATGAACAGGCTAAGGCACATCTCCAATATACACTGAGTTTGTACTCCAAGAGATGAGTTGTATAATGCCAATCTGGATGTTGGTGACAAAACCAACCACCTGCCCTTTTACTTTGTGAAAGGAGGACCCTCTGGACAGATCTTCATTTTAGGAAGACACGGTAATTCTTGTCATGCAAAGTTCTTATGGTTTTTTCCAAATGCAGAACCCAGGACACATTTCAATGTGCTCAGGAGATCTGATCCAGCTTGTGCCTTGCTCTGAGTCCTTTTGGGAATCACAGAGCAGAAATTGTCTGCAGCTGTCCCCGCTTCCTAGGGATACGTAGCCAGTTTTGCCTTCCTAATGGATAAAAGAATGAATTCTTTTTTCTCTTGACATATTTTTAGTGTGTCCTTCCTTACACAGATGGAAAATCCAAGAATTCCAGGAAAATCCCAACACATGTAGGTCTGAGTTTAAGAGAAACCTCCATGGGAATGGGAGGTCAGGAGGGCACATCACCAACCCCACCAGCCCACCCCGAGGAGCTGTAGAACAGACTAAGTTGCTCGGGGCTGAGCTCTCTTTCTCTTGAACTAGAAAAATTCTTCTCTGTGAGAAAAAATTCTTTTGAATGAACTCTCCCCTCTTTTTTTCTTCGTGGTTGTTACAAAGACAGTAACTGTTCTCACAAGCAGTCCCACAGTCATGGGTTTGGATGTACATAGTGGCTGCAAAAGGATTCGGAGGGAAAGGAAGCACAAGTACGACCTGCATTAGAAAATATTTCATTATTTGTGCAATAGGACTGGAAGAACAAGGTGCCTCCATGCTTCACAGCTGAAGGGTGAGTTGCTCATCTGCAAAATATTCTCCCTTCCACTGACAGAAAGCTCTTGAGCTGTTGTTCCCTCCTGAAATACATTTCCAGGGGATGTTACTGCATCTAACGGTGCTGGACTCAGCACTGCTGGCTTCTCCTTGCCCTGCTGATCCAGGCAAGTAATAGGTACTGTAAGCCCTTTGGGTGCTTTAAAACTCCTCCAAGGCATTGTGTTGATCATTTTTGTTCCCAAGATTATTTTTAATCCCTCTTGGTGTTGCAGTCCAGCTCAGAGTGTATCCCTACAGTGAAAATTAGGAGGCAGAAAGGATTATTGGCTGCAGAAAGAGGTGGCAGAAACAACCATGGGCACAGAGAAATGCCTGCGGTGCTGACTCAGTGGGAGGTGTGAGGACTTTGGTCTGTGCCCTCTGACACGGAGCTATATTCACCCTGGAGTGCAGAGCCAGGGAGTGGAAGAGGGGTACAGCATTTCAGTAGCTCCTGCTCAGCAAATCCACCCTGAGGTGCACCTGGGACTGCAGGACTTGTCTTTGCCTAGAAAGGAACTTGTCTGTGTCAGCCTTGGAGGGTGAGGTATTGCAACACGGGTGCAGAGGCTGCCCACCCATGACAAGTCTGTCACCCAGGGGCATTTGGTGCTGGGACCGGGGTACTTGTGCCTGTTCCTTGTAAGCACTGAGGGAGAATGGAAAATAAAGTGAGTTCTGATGGTGAGAAACAGGGACAAGAAAAAGGTTGTGCTCTTCAGTAGTTTAAAAACAGCTCGAAAAATTATGCTTATGGAGGAGGGAGGAGTAGGGGGGGAGACATCTGTGCTTGTTTATTCATTCGTATTTCTATTGGCCTTTATTATATTTAGACCATGCTAGATGATGACAGAAAATGATACCAGAAGTGTTTTGTGTTCAGTGATGATCTGGAGAGCAGGAATGCTCTGTGGCAGCCTGTGCAGCTCCTCCTGGCCCAGATTCCATTGCACATATTTGACACTGTTGATACAGCTCACAGTGCAAGGCATCTGATGGAGGTGTAAGCTCAAATCTTTTCTGCTCAATTGTTTTATTTTCTTTCACTAGCAGGCTGTTATCAGACAGGAGCAAAGGGAACTCAAGCATCATTAAGCACTGCAAGACCTCTGCCCTTCTTGAGCTGACACAGGGGAGTTCTTAATTTCTTTGACAACTAAATAGGCACAATGTTCCTCGTATTTCTAAACAATCACTGCAATGAAAAAGGTTCAATTCTGAAATAAAGGAATTAATCTTAGAGCTGGTGTTTGAAAAACAATGGGTTGTGTATTTGATATTTGGAAAAACACCAAGCTGGGACATTGTTATAGCCATTTTGGGTACCTTTATAGCTCATAGAGAGGCAGAAAACCAGAACCAGCATATTGCTTCTTAGAAAGTCTATCAAACACATCAGATGTACAGTGTAATTTCTGCAAACTGCTTTAATATAACTTTCTATAACAGTGGTCTTCAACGATCACTTTGTCTTAACCTGCTTTCGTTTTTCCCCTGGTCTGATGGGAGAATTCTTTGAATGAAGAGAGGAAAGAAACAAAGCTGGTGGTCCCAGCAGCTTTTGTCTGCTGAGCTCTTCATAGAGCTGCTGTGCTGTTAGATGGGAACTAGATAAATGGGTCTCTTCTGACATGTGAAAATGTAATTTTCTTTTTGCTATGTCCTGTTGAATTCTGCAGTTTTTTCCCCACAAAGAACTCGCTCAGGTGTTGATGGTGAGAATTCACTGGGCTGAGGATTGACCAGAAGCCTTAAATGCACATCTCCCAGCCTTTCTGGAACGAGGGCTGGCTCTGAAACCCCCTTGGGTGTCTGATAGTCATTCTGCAGGACCCATCCCCAGATAAAATATCAGTGTGCAGGACAGATCTAGAGACCTTCTATACTTTATCACACCCTCTCTTACCCTCTCAGAGCGTTTTTCATGCAGGGTCTCAGTGTTGTGGCCAAAAGTCATTCTCTGTGCCCAACACAAGCTATCCAGAGTCTATGTAGGATTATGTACACAGATTATGTACCTTGGAAAGCTGCCTGTGCTCTGGGGTGACACAACAACCCAAGCAGAGCTTTGGTTTCTCCTGCAACACCAGCAAAGGGGATGTGCCCTGGCCTAAAGCAGATGCCCTGGGGGGAGTGGATTAGTGGGCTATTGACTTTTGTCCATCCATTCAGCTCCCAGTTCCCTTATCTCTCACGTTTGTCTCTCTACTGGTTTTTCCACTTCCTCTTGCCGTGTTCCTGGAAATGGGCGGGTGGGAACGGAAATACTCCATTAAACCTGTCTCCACTGATTTCCATTTCCACAGTGCATATGACAACGGGCACGCAAGGCTCCTTCTGGGTGTCAATACCACAGACTAAATCTTTGCTTTGTTCAATTAGAACAAACCTAGGCTGCCAGATACCGTTGCAAACTGCCACATCAGCAAGGACTGAACCTGGCCAGAGGCCAGAGGAACTTCTGATCAAGAAATAAGATTTTCTAGGGTCGGGAAAAGTCAGTATGTTGGATCAGATTCATTGGCTGGCTGCTGTGACAGTCCTGGGAGTCCTGGAGCAAGGTAGGGACCATTGGATGCATGTGCTCAAGTGCTGGCTGGATCAATCTACTGTAGCTCCACTGATTTTCTTTTGCTTTCATACTTAATGTCTCCTGTTGCACTGGCACTTCACTGTTTTTCAGACAGTGAACTGATATCTTGCTTGGGTTCTGGAGAGCATTCAACCAAACAAGTGAATGGAAAGCCCTTTCTCTGAACTGACCTACACCTTCCATTCAGAATGTTTTTGGTAGATCTTTCCCTCTGCAAACACATAGAATTTCCCTCTTTGGGTTTACAGCTGCTTCTGAAGTGCATGTAGATGTGAGCGTACAAAGAGCTCTGCTGTGTGAAAAGGTGGAAGTATGTGCAGTGGTGGGTCACATGGAACATGTCCCAGCCATGGCTCACATTGCATGACAGTTTAATTCAGTGTCTGGTTGGCTTATCTGTGGCATCAGTTCCATCCCTACACAGATATCAGAATTTAGAAAAGGAAAAAAAAAGAATGAAAAAAACTCAAAATTGTAGTTAATAACGTGCATCTGAACTGTGTAACCATTTTACCACCTACGGATAATACAAGAAAGCAGATAACACTGATAGTATATGACTGTATATTCCTTGCTTCACTATAGCTCTGGGTCATTCCTTTTCCTTATCTAAAAGGTACCTGGGATTTTATTCTAACTTTCTCTGCTGTGTGGGGGTGTGGGGTTAGGAGTAGACTGCAGATCTTTTTCCCCAGCCTCTGGCCAGCTCCTGACTCCACCATGCCCAGCCACAGGACTGATTGCTACTTTTCTCTCTTTTGCTGCAGCCTACTTCTTCCTCCAGGTGATCTATGCTAGGAGGTTGTTTGGCATTTCACCTCCAAAGATCTCAGGCCCTCCTGAATTTGAAAGGATCTTTCGAGCACAGTAAGAAACTCCTCTTACTTGATGTTTGTCAGATCTCATGAAACTGCACTTCCTTTCCCCTGCTTTGCTATTCCTTTCCTGGGACTGTAATGAAGCAATTACCTCCCTCGAGGTTAATCAATTAGTTGAAGAGTCAACATCAGGATTGGGTTGGCTCTTGAGTCCTAAACCAGCCACTGCTGATAGAAACAACACAGGAATCTCTGCTGTACAGTGAAGGGCCCCTAAAGACATAACCATTGCTGCCTGAGACTTAGACTGGTTTTATCCAAGTGGTGTCAAACCTCAAGCAGCTTCAGCCCTGCTCTGAATCTCACTCACTGGGAAGGACAAGTTCCCAGAGAGATCTCAGCTGATGTGGGATGAGGATAATCCAGCGTCTCTGCTGTGACTTCTGCGCTAGGGCTGCAGTGGGGAGGGAGGAGCTTTCATGTTGGTGTAGCTGACCACTGGAAAAAAAGCAACTGAGTAGCTTGAGCTGGATCCCCTCAGCCATCCTCTCCTTTGCTCCCTGACTAGCCTAGACCCAGCTTCATCCAGCATCTCTTGGTGCTACTGTGCCTTTGGGAGGAGAGGGCATGGCGTACAAACAATCCCAACAGTTATGTGCTCCCTCCAGCTCCTGCACAAAGCCCAGCCTGCTCTGGCCTGATGAACTTGAGGGACAGACCTGCCCTACAGCTTGGGGCTTTGGGGCATCGACAGCAGAGTTTGAGCTGCAACACTTGGGAAGGAGCAGTGGGAGAGGTTCATGGAGCCTTTCTGTGCACAGTCTGACCTGGGAATCTTTTACCTAATTTCTTGTATCCTGGAGACTCTGTTCTTTCGATTGTTTGATTTCTGTGAATAAATCTGGGACAGGAACTGGAGCCTGGAGGCTTTTTATGACAACATCAGTTCCAAAAAGCAAAAGCCTCCAGAGTCTGGAAACTGCTAGGGGAAGCAAAAGAGGAAGAGCTTCCTTCCTTTCCCTAGTTTATGACTTTTCTCTCTCCTGCCAGGGTGAACTCCTCTGAGTATTTTCCCATCTTCCTGGCACTTCTGTGGCAGGCTGGACTCTTCTTCCATCAAGGTGAGAATATCCCATTACCTAGTTTGTCACTGGATCTGTTCCCCTGCGTCCTGCCTCAGTCCTCAGGTCCTGCTCAACTTCTGAACAACAAATTAAGCAGTAATTCTGTCTCTGATGCGAGGGTAGAGCCAGAGGACACAGAGTCTCTATTCCTTCACTTTGGGCTACCTCCTTGGTTCCAAGTAGCTCTGAAAAGCCTTTGGAGGTGGCCACTGTGATCTTTCCTAAACACAGGTCTGGCTGCAGCCTTGGGTCTGCTCTATCTCTACGCCCGCTACTGCTACTTTGTGGGATACAAGGCATCATCCTCAGAAAGGTAAACACACTCACACTCTTGCATGCTCTTACACACAGCTACACACTCTTGCACACTCTTATGCACACTCCTGCAGACTTGTACACACTCTTGCACACTCACACACACACAGTTACACACACAGTTACACACTCACACACACACAGTTACACACAGTTACACACACAGTTACACACACACACACACAGTTACACACTCACACACACACAGTTACACACAGTTACACACACACACACACACACGCAGAGCAGCACTCAGGGGACTGCACGATAACCCCTGGGGGGTTGTTTTTGGAAACATAAAGTGCTTTGGGAAAGCTCAAGACTCGTGGGTGGTCTGGGGCTCCTGCATGACTCAGCCTTGTCTCCAAGGCATAATGTGAACATGGATACAGGGCTGGGGCAGCAACACAGGTACTGGGCAAGGCTGGAGCTGCCCCAAGCCCTTTGGGTGTGTGTTTGCTCCCTTGAGGTGGAAGCAGGGCATAGGACCCCATGCAGGGGGCAGGGGACAGAGAGGGGCTGCCCTTCCACCCACTTCTGCAGGGAGGAAGGGGCTGTTCCCAGGTGGGAAGCTTGGTGTCAGAGCTGCCTCTCTCCCACCAGACTCACCCCGATATACTTCAGTGCCGGAGTTCTCTGGATTCTCATTGCAGTGTCAGCCTTGGGCATCCTGCATTTCTTCCTCTCTCACTATGTGGGGCTGAACGTCCTCCAGCTTCTCACAGCGTGACCCACTCCTCTGTGCTTCATCACTGTCCTCATCTTCAAGTCCTGCTCCCTCCTGCCCGCCTTAACAGACCGGCTGCAACTCAACAGCCCTCAATGAGAAATCCACCCTCACCCGAGCTTTTAACACCTCCTTCCTCACTGTCCAGCACTGGCAGGAGCTGCTGAGCTGTTTAGGAGATATTTTTTCCCCATGGCACTTTGTGTGCCAAGTGCTCCACATCTGGCGGCTCCATCGTGTCTGATGCGGAAACAACAACCCCAAACAAGGACATATAAAAGCAAACTCTTCTCAGTCTGAGTTTCCCAGTGAGTTGCCAAAGGGAAGTGCCATGTGTTCCCCATTATCCAGCGGCTCTGCCCTCAGCCCAGGCACAGAACACGGATTCATGCCAGTTTTCCAAGACCCACACCTAAGAAAGGCATTTGTTTGGAGCCAGATGTGGGCTGAGACATAACAAAAGAGGTGAGGGATAAACTGGAGTAGCCACCAACATGTTGTGCAAAAGTCTGTTGGTGTCCTCATGCTGGTTATCAGCCACTGCTGTAAATCAGACTGTGCAGACTCATCACCACTGCTGCGTGTGCCACTTTGAACTTGTGACAACAGGCACAAATAAAAGGTCACTGAACTTGCTGTGCTGGGTGTCTCTTCGTGAGTCTGCAGCTAGCAGAGAACAGAAACATGAGTGTGAGTGCAAGGTGGCTGCCTTTGTTTCCCTCACATGCAATACAACAAAGCTTGCAACCCTGTGTGCCATGGGAGGAGAGCTCTGAGGAGGGAGAAGCTGATTTTTGGAGATGTTGAGCTCAACATCTCCAAAAATTGGGTACTGATTGGGTACTGAGCCACTCAGCACTGAAAAGTTGTTTACCCAGTACTCAGGTCCCTCCTGCATCAGGAGGGGCTGGATTTTCATGAGTCCAGTATACACAATACTGATGCTTTTGGCCACTGGTGCTCATGTTAGTGCACAGGAAATGCCAGCAGTGCTCCATGTGTCATCATGGGGGGAATTCACACCAAACCCAGAGACTGAAAATAATTGCATGAACTTGATGCCAGTCCAACCATATTGTAAAGCCCACTGCCCTCCCCTCCTTTTCCCAGCAGTAGGCATATCTGGACTGTAAGAACAAAAGGCAGGGGCTTTTTGGAGGAAATGAATAATTTTTCACATTGTTTCTTTTCCTTCCATGCATTTTAAATTGGCTTCTCCAGCAAAGACCCCAGTCAATTTCCCTTTCAAGCTCTCCAGCCTTCGAGTCATGCTGCTGCATTGAAACTGGCAAATGCTGCAGGGTAAGGCTTAAAGCCAAACAAAAATAACTGTACAACACGTGTCTCTGCAAAATTCTCAGTGCAGCAGGGCCCCATCCTCACCAGAATCCTCGGGTGTCACAGCAAGATAAACAATAACTTCTTCTCCTGGCATCTTTGGTGACACATTTCAGAAAAGTCTGAGCATAGTTTAACCCTGGCTGTGCCTTAGCAAGGTCAGGGAGGAACAGATTTCACAGTGAGATTTCACTTAGCCTTTGTATTAACAGGTCCTACAATCTCCTGAAGTTGTTCCCTAGTCCTCACCTTTTTACCAGTATAACCAGTCACCTCCCAGAGAGTTAATGGAGAAGGACCAGCCCCAGCTGCTGGTGCAGGTCCTGACTCCGCATCAAAACTCTGCTTTCTGGGGTTAGTCCAGGTGGGTGCTCACTGGTTCTGTAGACACAATCTCTGTGTTTGATCCTGCAACCAGTTTTCTAAACCCGCTGTATCAACCTGGAGCCACTGCCCACCTCAGTCCTGCTTGTGTCCGCTCTGTGCGTGTGACAGGGCCGCAGGATGACTCACAGGAGGGAAATTAATGATTCAGCAGTGAGATTGTAGCCGGCTTCTCCCCTTGGATGCACAGAAGACCATTAAAAATTCTGGCACAGTGCAGTCAGGCTCTGGCCTTGGTAGCTGCCACCACCAGTTCTGCCACAGAAAATCTGATGGGTACATCATCAGTCCTTCAAACCACTGTCAGAGGGGCCATTTCAGGTGCCCTGAGCAGAAGGGAAGCTGCTCCCCTCCACCAGGGCTGCTGAAGCACTGCTGCTTCATCAGTCAAAGAAAACCACTTTACACCGATCGATGGTTCAAACAGTCAATGATTTTGGGATTTACTCAATTCATGATGCTGCTGCCCAGCATGCTGTGCATGCCCCTGTGTGGCACCAGTTTGCCCGCCTGAACCTGCTGCAGAAGGGCTGAGGGCCCGCTGGGCTGGCACAGGGTGTGCTGGGGGGCTGCACCTGCCACCCCGGGTCACCGTCCCTCAGGTGTGAAAGCCACCCCGTGAGCACCAGTTTAAAGATGACCCAGCCGCCAAAGGCATTGCTGCGCTCCCGTGGGCTCTGGTCCAGCGCTGAGAGGGAGGGTCCCACCGCTGCCCCCGCCATGTGGGTCAGGCCCCGGCCGTCAGCCCCGCTCCCGTCGGGATTCGTGTCCCTGTTCTCCCCGAGACGTTGTCCCCGCTCCTCCCTGGATTTGCGCCCGCCCCGGCCCCCGCCGCTTCTCCCCGGCGTCGGGAGAGGGCGCTGGTGGCCCGCGGCTGAGCGAGGCGGGCCCG
>WBNO01004080.1:921700-948067 GCA_013400575.1 Peucedramus taeniatus
GGGGTCGCTGTCCCGCCTCCGCCGCCGCTGCCGCGCCCGCGGGTCCCTCCCCGTGCTGGAGGGGGGGGGAGGGTGGGCGTGAGATCGCAAACGAGATAAGCGCAAATTACAGTTTATTACAGGTCTAACGTCCAGCCTTAAGTAGCGTAAATCCGGTGAGAACGGCCACTCAGTAAAGCAGAAGTTGAAAGTAAAGGTTTCTGGACGCCATAACAGTCTCGTCTTAAAATGGTGAACCCGTGCCAGTTATTGCAAAACAGCCCTGCTCAGCGCCTGCTATCTGTTTACTGGGTGTTGGCCTCTCGCTGAGCTCCCCCGTGGGGACAGCAACTCGAGAGGCAATATGACTTTTAAATCTTTATTAAACAGCACAGAATATACAGGAAAAAAACATTATGAAAGCACCCCATATTTGTTCTTTTTAGCTATACAAAAAGGTTTCTCAAAACCCATACTGCTCATACAAGGATAAAAATAAACCCTAAATCATGTTATTATATTTCAGGCTTGCTTTAAAATAAGCTATACAGGTAATGCATTTGTTTTAAGCAAATTTTTAAACACAGAGACTGTTGAGTGGGCTGCAGGGAGTTGTTGTTCGAATTAATTTTCATCTTCTAAAGAAGTCAGGAATGACTTGACCTATAAAAACAAAAAACATATGTATTATTTGGTGCATTAAAAGCTAAAGTACTAGGCTTTTCCCTTTATTTGGGAAGAAATTATCTGTTACTATAGTTTTCAGTGATGTTTTGCCCGTGTATTTAACTAATAATCTGAAATGCACGTGGCCTTTCAGAGGGGCGAGATAGATGGTGTGTCTGCTCAAAATTAGGCTATTAATTGCTGGCTTCCATGAGGATGTATTGACAAATACGTCCAAAACTGATCATTTGGCTCCCCTTCCCAGTTTATTTAGAGCTGTTTAATTGAGGGACTTAGTCTTGTCTTAAAGGAGTCATTCTTCAGTAATCTCAAACTGATGACCCAGAACAAGATGAGGAAAATGGTTTATAGTGTTTGCTAGGAGAGCACTTCCTCATGCTTTTAAGTATTAGGTGGAGGTTTTTTTCCCCATGGACTAGCTAAACAACTCCACCAGAATTTCTTTTGGCATTTACTTCCCAAGTCTTGCCTTTCCTTGGAATTGGTAAACACCATTTTGACTGAAGTGCCCTCTTTATTCCCACTTTGTCTCCTCAAATGGTTGTTTACTCTCCCTCCCTACTCTGTTTGGAAGTGTCACTTCATGCATGATAACTGCAGAAGAAGAGCAGATCCAACCCCACAATAAATACTTCATACTTACTTTATCGATCAGGTATGCTTGTTTAATTTTATCATTCTTAAAATCTTCATTAACATCCAAAACTAGAATAGGAATCGCCTTAATGTTCTCAAAATCAACTCTGTTAAATGGAAGAACATAGTGTGAGTAAAATCTACACGAAGTACTGTGCATCCAAGACTCCTGCTCTTGATTATGGTATGCACCTGAAATGTTAAAGCTGATGCTCATAACTTTAAAGTATAAACCCCATGCTAGGTTTGTCCTTAATTGCTCTTCATATATTTCACAAATCTGGACTCTTAGTATCTATCTGTAATGACAAGTGTGTGTGTGGGAAAGATAGTTTTCATTTTAATTTCCTTTATCCCATTCTTGTCATGGAATCAACTACCAGGAACTGATTTTGTAAGATGGAGGATTTTTTTTTTTCACAATCTCCCCTGCCCTGTGTCTCCCCCACTTAATCCACTTACTAAGATGCAATTTTAAAGCTTCCTTTCATAAGGATGACCTCTTTAACAGGTTATGAGACTGGTACTTATAACGTCTTGGCCATAAGCAAGACCATTTTGGCTTCAGTTTAGGAACAGATGGGAGCAGCAGTTACTCTGAGTGTGGAAGGCATTTCTAAAAAGCAGTGCGTGTGCAGAACAAGATTCTAACTTGTGCTTGCACACTTCAGTTCGTATTCCAAACACAGGAAGTGCTTGGTTACTGAGTTTGGAATGAGTACACAACGTAAACATTCCCAAAATTCCACACTGTGCACTGTCTTCTAAGCATTTGGGTCATCCTATGTGAAACTTCAGCAAGTAGATCAAACTGATAATGTACTTTTCCTGGAATTGTAATGCTTCCCCTTCAGTAGAATATTTTGGACTCCTCTAGGGAAAAATCTAGAGTCTGTTTTCATGTTCAGAGATTGTTTAGATGGCAAAGCCAGTAAGAGTCAATATGGAACTTAAAAGAAGGTGTGCAGGGATCACTCAGTTGCTGATTAGGTTTCTTGTGTGTAACAGGTCTACCAAAAAAGCCTTTCTGATTATTGTTTAAATGTAAGTTAGGATTAATATTTAAACTTTATTGAAATAGTCCTGCTAGTTTAAAGGTAGTTGGGGCCTTGTTTGCCCCTTACATTGCAACACAAACTGCGTGGTGAGAAATGTATGCGATTGGCCCCTGAACACCATTTTAAGTGTCTTATTTCTGAGTCTTTCCAATTAGCAAAAGCCATATCCTTGCTGGAGTTAGAACTGTAAAGCTTCCTAGTTGAAGGTAATGCTTAACAAAGGTTTCAAAATAGATAAAGTTCTATCTCTTGAAACCTGAAGTGAGTATAAATATAAGTATCTAACTGCCTGAGTGAAACTAGACTTGTGCTAAACTCGATAAAACGAAAACTTTAAGGTAGGAAAGAGCCTTGCCTGCAAGAGTATAAACCTGGTAGATGATGGGTTCCTACCTCATCGTCCTTTCATGAAGCCAGGTTTCATGTTTATAGTGGAGGTTTTCCAAATACTCAAGCTCAATTCCTTCCTCCTCTTTTCTTCCCCTCATCTGTAGCCTTTCCATGCATTTCTGGGAAAAAAAAAAAAAGTATAAACCTGGTCATTGATCATGTGTTGTAGGTTAAATCAGCTAAACGGATCAAGTGGCCCTAACTTGGAAGGACTAATGCTAGACATTAGTGAGCATTAATTTTAAATGCTTGGCTGAACATAAACGAGTTAAATCTAGAATAACTTTTTTGTACCCTCTTAAGCCTCTGGAAAACGAAATTGGAGCTGAGAAACTTCCATTTTTAGTGAGTGTACCTGAGGTGTGGTTCTGAGATAGATCATGCCGTCCAGTTCTATATCTGATTGAAACTGATTCAAAAGCCATGTGTGCCAGTCTTGATAAATAGACCACTCTGTTTCATTAATATTTCCAGACTCGAACAGGTTAGAAGCAAACACATATCTGCAATGAAAAACATCAGTCTCATGCTAGGAATGACCAAAGTGAAGTACCAAAACACTTGTCATCAGAACAGAATGATGGTATTGAAAAAAAAAATGCCTTAATCAAGCCTGCTTCATTGCAGGTATTAGTTTAAATATCAAGTGTTTCTTCGGCTCCATGTCTTTAAAGACCTGGAAACTGTTAATATGAGTTCTTGCCGTGCTGTGAGAGTAATTACCTGTCACTGTACACAGATCTTTCAAAAAATTGCACTGGATGTTCTGCTTCGTATAGCTTGGCTGAGAGAGGTTTTAACTGTGTTTTTACTCGGCTCAAGCAAGCATAAGTCTGAAATGTGTAAGCCCATCTTGTGGGTTTGTCATACAGCATTTGAAGTAAGTTTCCTCCACTCTTCTGAGATGTTGAAGGTTCCTAGAAGGCAAGAAAAAAAGTTAATATGAATGTTCTGCTTTTCTCAATCCCCAATTCTAATATGTTTTAAGTAAGAATTGATGGCTTTCTTTTTATTACTAAGAAAATGCTTAGGCATAGGACCTAAGAGACTCTTTTTCCTCAGGTGATAGTAGTTTTCCTGACAGCTTCTTTGAGCCGTTTGAGTTCCAGATTTTAGTGTGATTCCTGTAGAGTAAGGGATGTGATTTGGAATACACGTTCAGTAGTATCTTGCCTTTACAATTTGAGTGCCTGACCAACTGTGGTATGATAGTGGGGATGACTCTGGCTGCTGCAGACTAAGTATAGCTGAATTTTGGCTTAGCTCCCTGCATTTTCTTCCGGCCCAAATCCAGTGCACCTACCTCATATTCATCCTCGGCTGTCTGGATGTTGCACCACTTAGCGATGGGCTCGGGGATGATCTCCCACTCATCGCTGTGTTTCTCCAGCAGCCTGACAAACGTTGACTTCCCCGCAGCTGCGAAGATTAGAGCAGTTCACAAAGGGGTGGGGGTTGATTGCTCTGGTGCTGCTGACGGACAGGGGGCAGTTTGAGGGTTGTTAGCGTCTGTTGGGCCGGCCGGGTGCGCCGTGGAACAAACTGCGCTAATCTTTCTCGCCAGAGGGGCCGCGGCCGGCCGGGCGATAAGGGAGGCCGAGGAGTAGCCGACATTTTAGAGCTGCCGTGGCGGGCGGAGCTTGAGGGGGAGAGCGAGGGAGCGGCTGCGCAGGCGCTGGGACTTGGCGCAGGCGGGCGGGAGCGAACGAACGAGTGCTGCAGCCCCGGGCGGGCTGGGGAGCGCCGGCGGTTTGTGCTCCCGAGCTCGCCTCGGTGTCACTGACGGGCACCCTGCTCGGGGAGCTCCCCATCCGCCCCAGCCTTGCTCCGGGTTCATGTCCCGCTGCGGCTCTGCCTGCAGAGCCCCCCCGCTGCCCGCAGAGCCGGGGGGACAAGCACCGCAGCTGCCCCTCTCCCAGTGTCCTCCGGCATTCCTGCCCCTTGGAGTGCTCCTGGCCTGACACCCCCTTCTTTCCCCCGGACTCCCCTACCACCCTGAGCCGCCTCCCGCACCCACACCGCTGAGCTCACCGATGTTCCCCTCGATAGAAATCTTCCTGAGGCGCTTCTGGAAGCTGGATTCGAGGGAGCCGGCGGGGCTCCGGCAGTGCCGCTTGGCGGGGGTAGACATGGCGGTGCCGAGCGGGAACTCAAGGGGATCCCGGCTGCTCCCGCGCACTTTAAGCGTCCCGCCAGGCGGGTGGGCGGGATGGCCGCTTCCCGCCAGTCCTCCCCGGGAAGAGGCGGAGGCGCTGCCCCCTCCCCCGCCGCTCCTGCCCAGCTCCTGCCCAGCTCCTGCCGCCGCCGTCTTACAAAATGGGCGTTCGGCAAGTGAAATGGAGAAGAGCTTTGTGCAGGAAGTGACTGTAGCACGGTTCCACTTACTGATCTAATTTGCATTTCTGTAAACGAGTTTGGCATGTTGTTTGATTTACTTACGTAAACTTGAGCATGCACTTAAAAAAAGAGTTAAAGAGCCTCCAGCTGTGGGGGTGGGGTGGTTGTTAGTAGTCCAGCACATGTAATGAGAGATGAGGCAATGTAGGCTCACAGTCTGTTTTGGTACTGACTGGAGAAGAAAAACTCGTGGATGAGTGGCGTTTATCCGAAGACTACTCAGAGCAGCGTCTGGGCTCCAGATAGCTGTGTCGGGGCTCTAGGAGCCTGCTTAACTCCAGGCATGGGTCCTCTATCAACCGCGTAGACAAGTTGAAACATGAGCTGGTTATCCAAGGGGAAAGGGGATGGAGGATTCATAGATGATGAGTTATTTCAGTTTCCTCCTTCCTCCTCCGTAATACAAGGTGAAATCTAGCTAGGTCTGGTGTGTTTGGAGGAAATGGGAGGGAATTAACTTTTCCGTTCTTTATGATAATTGTGACCCGTTGTCTCTTCTTTCCCCATCTCCTCCAAACACACCAGGCTTCAGTGACCGAAGCGAGCAGATTGTTTCACGTGGGGTAGCGTCAGCCTTTGAAGCTGGTAAGTGCTAGTTCGCACGCACGGTGTGTGCAGCCCGAGCGCTCCGCTGTCCGCGCCACGCGGGAGCCGCGGCGGGCCGGGGCGGGGGCGGCAGCGCGNGAAGGCTCGTGGTGTTCGGTGCCCTCTCGTCACACGGCCCTCCCTGTGAACCGGCCGCGGGCGCTGCGCCATCGCCGGGGGCCGCGGGCCCGCCAGGGCGGCGTCTGGGACCGCGCTCTTTGTGCGGAGGAAGGCCCGGCCCAGCGGAAGCGGGAGCACCCGCCGCCATTTCCTAGCGCGCTCTCGCTGCAGGCTCGCCCGCTCGCTGCCGCCTGACCGGGACTAGGCGCTCTCCGGACAGTGGATCAGGCTCGGAGCCCTAGAACCAGCGCGGAGCCCCACCATGTGTGCGTGCGGGGAAGGGGCAGGGCGCGGGCCGGGGGCGGGAGCGGCGCCGTGTGTGTGAGGTGGTAGCGCCCGAGGCAGAGGAGGATCAGGGAGGGCCGGGCACAGGCCAGGGGGGCCGCCGGGCGCTCTGAGGGGGTGCGGGTGGCGGCCGTGCTGAGCAGCATCTCAAAGGGCCCGCTCTCGTCTTTCCAGCAACCACAGAAGCAGAGACAGAGCAGAGCCTCACCCCCAATGTGATGCTTAACACAGAGAGCAGCGAGGGATACGTGGTGAAAGTCCGGGGGCTGCCTTGGTCTTGCTCCACCGAGGAAGTGCAGAGGTTCTTCTCCGGTAAGTGGGGCTGTGGGGGAATAAGAGGTGTGGGAGAGGGGTCGGGCTTTGCTGTCAATTCTGGGTCCCTCCCGGGGACACTGTGGCACTGGGAGTGCTGTACTGAGCAATTACAGGAGGCATTCAGTAGCCAGTGCAGTTTGTAGTGCAACAAGTGCTTCAGACAGAACCTGGGATGCAAAGCCATGTTCATGCTAGCAGGAACTCAACAGAAAGGGGCTTAGTCTAAGCTGCTGGGATAGCCACAACTGCCTTTGCTGCTTGAGCAACTGGGAGAGACAAGGTTCAGTTTTAAAGAAAGCTCAACCTGAAGCAAGAATGTTAAAGCTAAATCAATTTAGTTCTTGTTTTGTCCCATCGGACTCATGTCTGTTGGGAGAATAAAAGTGTTTAGTGTGTGTATCCTTCCCCAAATTATTAGTATTCTGCAGTAATAAATAGTGGCGATAAATACGCGCTTTCTGTAGCGACTGGACCTTTTAAAACTGCTTCAGGAATTTGATGTGTTGGATTTGGTTCTGATTCAGTTCATTACACTTAAACTGATTGTTACTATTCCTTATTTCATGCTAATAAGAAAGTTAAGATCAAAAGCAGATAAGTATGTTCAACTTGAGGCAGAAAAGCTTTGGAAATAGCTAATATGCAGTTAGCCTTTATTTGTAGGTTTGACTAGAATGGCAATTTTAGTTAGTGTTATAGTTAATTGGTCATTTGAAAGTTGCAACAGGAGTGCTGCTGATTTTGTTGTTTTGATATAATTGGTACTTAGTACATTTTTGGTTTTAGGCTCTCTGAAACTCTGAGAATAACACTGTTCCTGTAATAATTAATGTAATCCTGGCCTTTCATTTTCAGATTGCAAAATTCTGAACGGGGCTTTGGGTATCCGTTTCATCTACACCAGGGAGGGCAGACCAAGTGGAGAAGCATTTGCTGAACTTGAGTCAGAGGAGGATGTGAAATTGGCCCTGAAAAAAGACAGAGAAACAATGGGACACAGATACGTTGAAGGTTTGACTCAGTTGGTCTAGTAACTGACTACATTGTGTTTGTGCTTGATGGGTTTTTGGTCAATTGCATTTTTGTCTCTTTAAAATGCATGTGAAAGGACAAATGGACTTGCATATCATAAGTTGACTAGTTTCAAGGCAAATGACTTTGAAAAACTCTTCCTTACTCCAGAATGCATTAATTCTAAGTGCCTTTTACAGTTTTCAAGTCAAACAACGTTGAAATGGATTGGGTTCTGAAGCATACTGGTCCCAACAGCCCTGATACAGCTAATGATGGTTTTGTACGTCTTAGAGGACTCCCATTTGGCTGTAGTAAAGAAGAAATTGTACAGTTTTTTTCAGGTATGTGGGATAAAAGTAGTAGCTATAGCACTATTGGTTTATGCTAAAAGTACCCCAACAAACCAAACAGGCATGGATTACCCAGTAGTACTTCCAACAGTATTTCCATGGGTATTAAAAGTAAATGAACCAATTCTTCACTAGTTTTTTGGGCATGAGGAATCCTTTGGATCACTTCCTAATGTACTTGATAATTTAATAATTTAGGGAATGCCAAAAAGGTGATTGAATTTATACTTGGTGGGACATGCTGTTCCAAGAAAGGATTATAGAAAAGTGTCTTGCTTTCTGAATAAAGCTGAACAGTTCATTTGGGAGGATATTTCCACCCCCAGCCTTGGATGATTGGCCCTGGTCAGTGAAGGATGTAGAACATTCTCATCACTGGGCTCTGTGTGAGGAGCAGGTTCTCAGTAAGGGCCCATGACCTCTTCCCAACATAGAGCTAGTACTGAATGAAATGCAGAGAAACCTGCTGAACTCTACCCAAATACAGATTTACAGATTAGCCCCTTTCTTTTCCTATGGGGATAAAAAACCCACCAGACCCTTAATGTTGCCTAGCTCAGAGTTTTTATGGATGAGGAGATAATGTCTTATTTTGACTAATTTTTACTTTTTTGCAGCTGTTTTATGTTTTACAAACTGGAATTAGACTATTAAAATGTCTAATAATGGAATCTGTTGATTGTTTAGGATTTCACTTGTTATTATTTTCAAAAACTAGATTTCTAAATGTTTTGCTATAACTAGATATGATTGAACTTGCTGTTTTGCTTTAAAATCTAGTAGAAACAATACCAGCTTTACAATCTCAGAACTTGTTTTTTTGTTTTCTGAATT
This sequence comes from Peucedramus taeniatus, assembly GCA_013400575.1. NCBI lineage: Eukaryota > Metazoa > Chordata > Aves > Passeriformes > Fringillidae > Peucedramus > Peucedramus taeniatus. The sequence goes on from WBNO01004080.1 coordinate 930,351, forward strand.
GGTGATATGAACAAGAGCAATTTCTAAGCATGTGCATTTTAAGCTGTTTTTTTCTTACATGGTGAAGTAATTCAAGATTTATAAGTTGTTAATATGCTTAATATACAAAATGTGTCTCTTCTGTTCAGGAACTAATACTTAAAAATTCATGATTTTTTTTTTCTTAATTAAGCACTCCTAAAGATAAAAAAAATGCTGAAACTTGATGTTTGCATAACGCTAATTATTTTACATGAGTGACTTCTAGTAAAGTTATTTGTTCTATATAAAGCTGTTTAACTTGCTGTGTTTGAATTTAAGTTCTCTTAAAAAGTTCATCTTAAATACTTTCACAGAATTGAAGAGGTTTGTAATGATGTGTGAAGTTCTTAACGCACCCTGCATTAGATGCCTTCTCTGAGGGGCTGTCTCTGACCTTCAGAGCATTTCTGAGCTCTGCAGGGTGGGTTAAGAACCTGAACTGAATGGTATGTGATCGTGGAGCTCTTTGTTGAAGTGCCTTTTTTATTCTGGTGTTCTAGAATCAACATACCATTCGCTTAAAAGTGTTTAAATTCTGGTGTTTTTAAAGCTATAAGAAAAAACTCATGACTGGGCTTGTGATGTTAATATTGCCCCCCTACTGGGGTTATTTGTCCTTGGGTTGAAGGGTTGGAAATCGTGCCAAATGGGATAACATTGCCGGTGGACTTCCAGGGGAGGAGTACGGGGGAGGCCTTCGTGCAGTTTGCTTCACAGGAAATAGCTGAAAAGGCTCTAAAGAAACACAAGGAAAGAATAGGGCACAGGTGGGGATGGATGGTTGGTTGGCTCTGTCACTTTTCTTATGGTAAACAATTAAATCCATATTCTCTCTTCTGAAAGTGTTAACACCCAAATCAAAGTAGTATTTTGGCCTCTAACTTGGTGATGAGTAAAGATATTTGATTGCCACAGCGTGTGTGGCACAGACTGTTTGGATCTATGTGAAAATACAAGATAAAATTGGGCTAAACTAAAATGTGCTTCGGAAAATGAGTAATAACAGGCATTCAAAACTATAGCTTGGAAATGACAAAGTTGAGAGACTATGGCTTTAACTTCTCAAATAGCACCAATTCTGCCTTTAGCTCTAAAGACATGCACAGTATTCTTACTACCATAAGAAAATGTGATACTTTCTAAACTTGTTTTATAAGTTGAAATGTAACAAATTTACTTACTTGTATTAATCTTCAATGTAATAAGCATAGCTTTCAAGAAATTGTCACAAAGGGTTTTTATTCAATTTTACTTGTGACTATTTTTCATTGAAGCATGCACCTTTTGCCTACGCTGAATCACTGAAGCATAGGCTGGGTTCAGTAGTACGTGCAAAGCTTTTTGTGGCATCCTGATGGGTTAAACTCTCGGTGGAGATCGGGTTTTTAACCCTCTGTTTCTGTTGCCTTGAGCAACAGTGCTGAGTTGAGTGGACATTGGTCCCTCCTACATTGTTTGACTAACATTTTAAATTGGGGGGAGGTGGGTGGGGAATCAATATTGCTCCCCCACCCTTAAGGTTGGGATACTGCGAAGTATGAGGAGCACATAAACCCTTCAGTAATTTTAATTTCTTGAAAATACACTGTTTAAATTTTAATGTAGTGCTAATAATAGAATGTCATTGCCTACATAATGTAAGGAAACCTGGCTTAAAATTACTGCCAGTGTCAAGGCTATGACTAAATGGCTTGTTGTAATGTGAAGTTGTGAGGTGTTTGTGGAAGGAATCCAAGACTGACTTCTCCCTGTGCAAACACTTGTAGGTACATTGAGATCTTCAAGAGTAGCCGAGCAGAGGTGCGCACTCACTACGACCCTCCCCGCAAGCTGTTGGCCATGCAGAGACCTGGTCCGTACGACAGGCCCGGCCTGACGCGCGGATACAACAGTCTGGGTAGAGGAAGTAGCTTGGAGAGAATGAGGCGTGGAGCCTACGGAGGAGGTAAGTGCGCGGGGGCCCAGGGAGCTGCTCGTTTGAAAAGCAGCAACTCTTGGACCTGGTAGTGTCTCCCCAGCTGTGTATGTGTCCTTGGCCTTAAAGCTTGTAGAAGAAATGAAATGTTGTAGTAGTCGTTGTTTGCGATGTGTACTGTGTATTTGGATCTTTCTGTAGTCGAAATGAAAGTTTATCTGAAACTTTGTGTAGTTGAAATGAACATGTCCAATCTGTTTCTAGGTTATGGAGGTTATGATGACTACAATGGGTATAATGATGGCTATGGGTTTGGTTCTGATAGATTTGGAAGAGGTAAGGATCTCTAATAGGAACAGTAACTGAACTTACGACATGTCCCAAAAGAAACTAAAATACATCTGAAAGACCTAGAATGGACTCTTTTCTCCGCAGGGATGTCGGACCACAGGTACGGCGACGGATCGTCCACTTTCCAGAGCACGACCGGCCACTGCGTCCACATGCGAGGTCTGCCCTACAGAGCCACGGAGAATGACATCTACAACGTGAGTGCTACGTGCTGCTCCCCAGTGCATGGCTTTGGGTCCCGGGGTCCTTGTAGGGACATACCAGCTGCCCTGCAGCTGGAGTGTTCCTCTGGAGAAAATAGCTTGTTGTGAACCCGAACTGTTGTATTGGTGCGTTTTAATCTGTGTGACTGTTCCATGTGTAGTTCTTCTCACCTCTGAACCCTGTAAGAGTACACATTGAAATTGGACCAGATGGCAGAGTAACCGGAGAGGCAGACGTTGAATTTGCTACTCACGAGGACGCAGTGGCTGCTATGTCCAAAGACAAAGCAAATATGCGTAAGTCCCACTGCTGGAGAGAGGTGGCTTTAGGGAGCTGCCAGCACCGTGGTGTAGTGCATCGGCTGCAACTGGAATGCCAAAGATTTCACTGCAGCTTCACTTGCAGTGAGACAAACTGCATGGTGTGAAATGCTCTCATGGGAAAACTTTCTTCTTCCAGAACACAGATATGTAGAACTCTTCCTGAACTCTACAGCAGGAGGAACTGGTGGTGCCTATGGCAGTCAGATGATGGGAGCAATGGGTATGTAATGGTCTCACTGCACTTGGAAGCTGGCTCACTTTGTACAGCTGCTGCTTATTGTGTGCCTGGTATCAAAACTGAAATTCAACATTCTGTCTTAATCACACAGTCAAGGAGTCGGAAGGGGTAGTCCAAGATTGGAACACTAGCACATTGCCAGGTATATAAACCTTTTGGGAATACATTTGAGCTTTAATAGGTTGAATAAGCTTGCGGTGGTGAGTGTGGTGTGCCTGTTGGGATGAGTGGCTTCTTTGGGAGTATGATAGTGCAAAATGTGGGAGATGCCTGTCCTTTTTATTTTCCTTCCCCATCCCTATTGGGAGATACCAGAACATAGTTCGGTGATGGAGGATGTATCTGTGGCACGTGTCCTGCCATTCAAGCTGAGTCTTGGTGGTGAGAGAGAGAGATACTTGGAATTGGGAGAAATTGTCTGAATTGCTCTGGCAAACTCCAAAATTGTTTAAAAATCTAAAATATGTGTTTGCAGCACAAGTCTTAAATGCCTGTTGCTGTTGTGCCTCTAAGACAGATACCCTCCTGACACCCAACTGGGCTGGTTTCGGAGATGAAGGTGGGGTTGGTTTCTGGGGGCTCCTTTCTCTGGAGGGTGCTGGGGTGGGGGGGTGTGGATGCATTGCTGCTTTTATAGTATTTGGTTACAAAGTGTTTGTAGTTCTAATGCTGATACTACAGAAAGGAGTGTAGGCAAGTGATGAGGTGAAGAACAGTTGTTTAAGTATCTGTGTCTGAGCCACACAGCACAATCAGTCTGGAGCAGGAATAAGTGTCAGGACCGTGTACACATGAGTGACTCAAGTTAAAGTGCTTCTGGAAGGGTAGCACTCCTGTGTCAGGTCCCTTAAAGCCAAGTTTAAGTCTTTTGGGGTGTGTTATAGTGCGCATTGATCCTGTTTAGTATAGTCCATAGAAATTGTAAAAGTAACTTCTAAAGTTCTTGTTGCTGCTTGATTGCAGGGATGTCTTTAGAAACCCCATCACTTTCCTTGAGCATGTTAAACTTCCCTTGGTGTGAGCAAGGTAGTGCCAGAGTGCAGGGGCTGTTGGTTGGGTGAGGGTTGGGTTTGTTGACGATGAGCAGATGTTGACCAGCAAGGTCTTAATGTTTTTACCCTTAACTTAAAAGGGAGCCAATCCAGTTACGGTGCTCCAGGCAACCAGCAGCTGAGTGGGGGTTATGGAGGAGGATATGGAGGTCAAAGCAGCATGAGTGGCTATGGTAAGAGCATTTCTTTGCTGGTTTCCATTGGGCCAGGTGCAGCTGGCTTGACATGCCCTTCACTGGTGTTAAGGGGTTGTGTTATAACCTCGGCAGCACCGGCTCTGAAAGTTAAAGATGTGGCTACTGTGAATTTTGGGGAATTGGGGAGGGATCGTTTCAAAGCTGCAACGGGGAGCTGAGGGGGGGAAATATGGAAAACTGTTCTGAAAGGGGCAGGAAATGCCAGTCTCAGACTTGCATTGCTCTGATCACTTTTCTTAATCTGAAAGCTGGAGAGAGCTTTGTTTAAACACAGTACAAATGGGGGAGGGGGTCATGGGAGGCTGGGTCCTCCCTATTCCCCCAGAGCAGTGGTAAAGCTCTGGCTTGGGAAGGGGGTGATGCAGAGCTCGTGCTGTCGTTGAACATCCGATAACTGGCTTTGGGTACGGAGCTGTAAACTGACACTTTGCAGCGTTGGGCACGGTAGACGGTATTTACGAGGTGGCCCAGCAAGGACAGGCGTTGGGGCAAGGATGCTTCGAGTCGGCCTGAGGCAGCTGTGAACCTGCTGTCGGTTTCCCCCTCAGACCCCGGGAGCCAGGGCGCCATGAACAGCAGCTACTACAGCAGTGGGAACCGCGCATCCATGGGAGTGAACGGCATGGGCGGCATGTCCAACATGTCCAACATGAGTGGTGGCTGGGGAATGTAACCAATCGCTGACTTTTGGTCACATCTTTTTTAAAAAACAAAAAAACAAAAAACTAAGTTTAACAGTTTTGCAATACGAGCTTGTGATTTATGCTTTACTGTAAGTGAATTCAGGATTGTTTTAAAACCTTTCAGGTTCAGTATTTTTGAACATACAGAAATGAACATTCATCTAGGATGTAATAACCAAGTAAAGACTATAACTGTTAAACAATTTGGAGCGTTTCTCAAGTTAGTTTTGTTGTAGGAGTGTATTTAAGCAGTAAGCGTATTTAGGTTAAAGCTGTTTGAATTATGTTAAATGTTGCTCTTATACCATATTACATCCAACACTGTTTTGAATACATGTTGAAAGAGACATGCTTTTTTGTAAAGAACCAATATAGGAGCTGTGTCTGAAAATCAAAGTGAACATTTGGCATGTTAGTTCTAGTTTATTTCTTTTAATATCCTGTAAGGCATGTTAAAGCTTTTTTTTTTTTTTTTAAGTTAATGGGGGAAACATGTTGAGACGCAATACGGCTACTTTAGGATTTTGGTCTTGGTGTTCGTATAAAATTCTGAGGCCTTGATTTAATCTTTCATTGTATTGTGATTTCCTTTTTAGGTGTATTGCGCTAAGTGAAACTTGTTAAATAAATCTTCCTTTTAAAAACTGGAACTCACTCCTTCTTGACCTCCAGCTTCTTGTAACCACACTTGCACCCAATGTCCTCTGTGACTGTCGTGCTCTTGCCCTGCAGCTGCCACACAGTGACTCCTGACAGAGCACTGACCCATAGAGTGTTACAGTGACAACTGGGGGGGAGCAAAGGCACCCACCCTCGCTGCTGGGGGGCCCGGTGGGCGTTGGTTCAAAGCACTGCATGGCTGTGCCCTGAGCAGGGGGCCTGGGCCCTAAACCTGCTGGGGGGGATAAAGTGATTCTGTACTTTCCTGTAGGCAGCCGTGGACTGGGCAGCTTACTGCGACCATGTTTCAATAAATGTAACTTGTCAAACATCCTGCTTAAAGATGTGGTTTTGTTAGCAACATAGTTAGAACTTTCTGAGCCCTGCAGCTTCCCCTCAATACTGAATCTGCTTCTCTGCAGTTAGTGGCCATAGTATTTTGTTTCTCCTTGGTAATGAATATCCTGAAGGGTTAAGAACGTGAGCTCCCTTTCTACAGTGCTGAAAGTGTCCTGTTCTGTAGCAGAGGAGCTGTAAGGGTGGAATTCTGAGCACTGGCTATTTCAGCCATGGCTGTGTGCCATGAAAACACCCTGCTTGCTGAGGGGAATGCTGACTGAGCCCAGCTCAAGGGACACGTGGCCCTGCTGTGCCTCTGTCAGAGCTGGGGCAGAGTGGGGATCACGCCTGGGTTTGCACTGTGGCCCATGGAGCTGCTGGAAGAAGCTCATGGTTAAAGAGCTGCTCTGGAACCTGGGGCACACAAGGGTTCTGTTGGCTGCTGCTTGGGGCCAGGGCTGCCTTCACCGTGCTGCTGGTGAGGTGACAGCCCTGTGCACTGGCACGGGAACTGCTTTGGGATCCCTCGTGCAGCCAAGCCCAGGCCTGGTGGAACAGGGACCAGGGTCCTGTGGGGCTGGGGCAGCAGCTGCTCCCCTCTGTGCCAGGGGTGGACACAGTGAGCTGGAGCCACTGCTCTTTTTTTTTCTGGAAAAGGGTGAAAGCAGTTACAGCTGCAGAGCAGGGGCTTCATCTGGCACCTTCCAGGGAATACCACAGAGTTGGTCAGGTATTCCAGACACATTCTGCTACCTTTAGCTTGAACCCTGGATATGCATGGCTGGAAAACCATTCTTTTCTAGGATCTGTGACTGACAGGTATTAAAAATTAGAACTTCACTTGCTTTCAGTTTTTGCAAAAGACTTTATTGTGTAACTACTGCACTGTGGTCACAGCGACTTCCAGAACAAGAATAATGTGCAGCTTTTGACTCCGCAGTGAACTGAAGGCACATTCATTGACACTCCTTATAAAGCTTTCTATAGACAATTCATAAATTGACCTTTTCCTCTCTGACTGACTTAGAGCAAATACAAAACTGTACATGAGCCAGGGGAACACACAGGAGCACCTACAGTGAAGGTAAAGAAATTAAGTTCATGTACAGATAGACAATGATGTCTACAGGGATCAAATAAATGTAGAAATGCCATATACAAATTTTAATACAAATATCTATAAAAATCAGAAAAATGAATCTTAGTTTCAAATAGAACTTTTGGGGAAATTACAGTTGATATAAGCTTCTTAATTATTTCAGTTGGAGAAGCATTAGCTTGCACAATCCCTACAAATTAATTTACACTGCCCTTACAGTGGAAATTATCAGACCAGCCAGTCCAGTCTGCTGCACAGAAGACACCTGCAATTCAGAATTAAAAAAATAATGGCTACTTTCCAATGTTAAAGTGGCTCTGTCAAGGGTGGGGGAGAGCCTTAGGAGGAGTTAGAGGAGCACTGCTGGAGCAGCAATGTGTGACAATTATCACAGACACGGACGGGTTTCGGGTAGGACGGCAGCGCGAGTTCGTTACTGGAACAAGTGTTGCAGAAGATGTCCCCGCAATTTCTGCAGTGGTGCTACAAAAACAGAGTCAGAATGAGCACAGCTGCCTACAAACAGCATCAGGAAGAGAAGTCAGGCCTTGGGAACTGTGTCCGAGTCCACTGAGTCCCTCCACTTCCCACCAAGCCCAGCCTTCCCAGCAGCACTTCCTCCTGCGCAGGGCCGAGCACCGAGCGCGACCCCAGCGCAGCCTCCCTCCCTCCACCAGGAGCTGCACCCGCCCCGGCTCGGGACAGCCAGGAACAGGAGCCGGAGCGGGCGCGGGCCCGGCGCGGAGGGAGAGGCTGCGCTGGGATCGGCTGCGCTGGCCCGCCCGGCCCGGCTCCCCGCGGCTGCCGGGTCCCCGCGCTGTCCCACATCGCGGGCCGGGCACCAAGCAGCGCCTGCTCAGACGGGGAAGGAGCCTGAAGGCAGCCACAGCAGCTCTCCACCGAGAGCACCGAAGCAGGGGGCAGTATTACTTTTTGGGTGGTAAATGCCAAATTATTCCCTATGTATTTAACATGCCAACAAGATTCAGAATTGAACAGGTTCAGCCTTCTCTAGCAAGGTATGCAACAGCGCCACTTTTGTTTTCCATAGATTATTTCAAAATAATCTGCTGAACGACATTACCTTCCTTCTTGAGATAGAGAATTCCTTTTTACATTGCTTGCAGTGGGTTGCTTCATCATCCTTCAGCCACGTATGACCCTGGAAAATTGGAATGAAAACCATGCTGGAGATACAAATAGACTTACAGGCATTTTACCAACGTTGTTGGTATTTTTCAAAAGCCACCTTTTAAAGCAGAACAACCACGATGAAATTTAAAGGTGTTAAATGAAATTCAAATGCTTAGTCAAAATATCCATGAGAAGAGTACCTTTAGTGCTTTATTTACTTCTTTAATGTCTTCCATCTTCAGCTTCGATCTGGAAAAAAGAAATTATGCCCTGCATGACTTTTTATTTAGTTGTGTTTGGTTTTTCCTGCTATTCCACTGTCAAGCCACTGAACCCAAACTTCAATTCTTCAGTCAGCTCCCTCTTACCCCTCTGAAGCACTCACTGTCATTGGGAAACTCTGTCAACTCAGGATTTGCCCCTATTTCAGTATAAACAGAAGAATGTAGGAAAAGCACAGTTCCATTATAAGAACTAAACATTTCCTTTAATTTTCCTCTTAGCCAGCTCACTCTGACAAGATCCTCCCTCACTTTCATTTCATGGCTCTTTAATTTCTCATACATAGTAATTGCTTCCTCAAATTCTCACATCAATTGATTTTTATAAGTAAATGAGGTTTAAAATTCTTGGCATTAGTCTGATACTCCAGCTTATGTCACTTACAGGAGTTCTGTTCCCTAGAACTTACTGGCTGAGATGAAGTCCCATTTCTTGAAGAGCTTGCTCCTGCTCCTCACGGACCTTCTTCAGCTGCTGCTTCTCATCTTGCAGTTTTCTCAGCTCCTATAAAATCAAGCACAAACTTTTTTGTGCACTGCTTGACCTATAACCTCGATCAGTCTACCCAAAATACCCAAGCAGTTCACAACAATCAGCTCCTTTGCAAATCTCCCTGTTTCTAAGGCTTCATTTCTAAAATTACATGGGGGAACTACCCAAAGGTTCCGCACAAACAATGGAATAATTTAACCATATTTACCAAGAAAAGGAAGATTTTCAGGCTTTGAACATCCTTCAACATAGCTAGAAAATGGCAGTCCTATGCCAACACAGGAGCACACAGACAGGTACAGATACACAACTGTGTCCTCAGAAACTGCCCCATACATGGCAGCAAATCCTCTTCAGGTTAACAAGAATGTTCATGCTTAAAAAATAAATCACATTCAGTTGTTCTGAATGCTTGAAACTGTGCATACCTTTTTCAGTCCTTCCATCTGTTGCAATTCTGTTTTAAGCAGAGTGGTTGCATCCTTCTCTTGGTGCAGTTCTTTTTGCAAAGTTTGTCTCTGTTCCTTTTCGGATTTTAACTCCTTTTCCAGAGTTGAGCTATTTAAAAATAATTCATTCTAAAAAAACCTTATAGCAGAAGAATATCCTATAGCACTTAAGGATAGCAACAGTGTGAGAAGTAGAAATCTTGTCCAAAAGAGGGCAAAACTAGAGTGGTGTTCTGGGAAAGGAAAGAACAGGCAGCAGACATCAAAAATGTTAACACTGTTAACATTTAACATATGTTACCATTTTCAGGTCACAGAAAACAAACAGCAATGAAGGGCTAGAAGAAAAACAACCAAGCAAAAGACCCCCAAAGAAATCAATCCCCATGAGTTAATATTTCATTACCTGTGTTTAAACTGTCATGTTTAAAAGGGACACTCTACCCTGCAGTCTGAACAGTGAAAGAAGATTTTTCTATCAGTCTCAGAAATCTTTAGAGGATTAACATTCCCTAAGAAAACACCCATAAGTCCCTTCAAAAATCCCAGTCCCTTTGGATGACAGTCAGTTCTGTGCTCAGCCTATAAGCATGACCATACCTATCTCCTGATTTATTAAAAAATAATTGAAAGCTCCATTGCTAGTTGTAATGAGCAGATTTTTTGCTGCCACTCTGTGCTCTAAATTAGACATTCTGGAAAAAACATGTAAAAATCCTCATGCTAACTGTGCACTGCACAGAAGTGCTGTGCTTCCCTGGGTCCTGCATACGTCTGTCAGTGCTGAAGCCAACAGAATTTCACACTCACCTGAGTAAGTTTGAAACTCACTCCATAGACCTGAGCATAAAAGGAGCAGAAAACACTTAAAGAAATGGCAAAGGGAAGGAAAACACCTGCTCAGATTAAATACCATTTGCTGTCCAGCTGGGCCATCTGCTGCCGACATGAGTCGAGCCTCCCAGCCAGCTCCTGCTTCATCTTATTGCACCGTTCCTCTGCTGCCTGCCTGGCCTTCTCTGCCTGCTGCAGCCTGCATGGGAAGGAACAGACATTTGTTTCCAATTCACTTTTTCCCTGCACCCTCTCACCCTCTCCTTTTAGAGTTACCACAGGAATCTTTATAAAAGCTCGAACTGAAAATGCTAGTGAAGAAAAAAAACTTTTGAAAGCAGCTGTTTCAGAAAAAAAACCCAAAAGCAAAGTCACACCTGTTCCTAAAGTGAAGTTAACATGTTTTTCAACAGCCTGCTTATGGAAAAAGCTATGATTTTCCAGTGGGTCAGTTATGGGCACGTTTGCCTGGGAAGAGAGAACAGCAAGTGCAGAGGGATGAAGAGGAGGAAGTAAAAAAGCTCATGCTGGCACACAGGCCCAAATGTCTATTGGGTGTATGGAAGATCATCCTGTAAAGGTTTATATTGGAAACTTTCTACTGACTTCTATGTTGACTTTCTGATCGTGCAATTATTACCTCTCTTCCATTTGTTTCATAGAGGACATCATCTCATTTGTTTTTCCTTCAAAAGAGGATATTGCTTCTGTTTTCTGTTGTAATGAACACTCTGCATTCTGTAGGAAATAGTGAACAGTGTTTAAAGTCTGCCATCAGATAAAGAATGTTCAGCTTGCTAAAGGCCATGCCTGGGTCTGACTGGAATGTGCAAACAAAATGCTGATAATTCCAGAGTAGACATTGCTCCAATTGTTTTGTTACAACCTCAGAAAAAACCCAAACCACCTTAACTATGTTTTGACCTATGAGATCAGCTACAAGCCAAAAATGTTCGCTTTAGAAAAAGCCTGAAGCAATAAAACCAGATTAAATTGACAGGATAAGAATACCAAGGATGATTTGAATGTAACAACTGCACTCAGTGGGCATGGAACCAGGAAGCAAAAAAAAAAACAAACCCAAATACTGCTTTCAAAACTAAAGGCACGCCTCAATATTGGAGTTTTGCTGACTTGCAAGTGTTTGGGAAGGAGGCAAAGACCTGGATAAAACCTGAACAGGCATCAAGAAATAGACCATAAAAATTGAGAGAAATCCCCTCTGGATTTCTGGCACAGGTGTGGGAGAGGAAGGCTTGCTGAACTCTTATTTCATGCCTGGAGAGGCTAGTTAAACTTTTGTTTCATTAATGGAAACAAGTTCTGTATGTTTTGTGTGAGCACTGCTACATCATGGCTTCCTTGTAGAAATGCCTATCATACAGTTTTGTTCAACTGAAAAAACTATTCAAAACCACAACCCACCCAAACAAGAGAAATCCCATAAAATCATCCCCAGCCCCCTGCACATACCTGGGATTTGTGAAACATCTGCAAGTTAATGGCCTTCACTTCTTCTAACTGTTGGCGAAGGGCAACTAAAGTGTCTTGTTTTTCATGAGTATCCTTTTCCAGAAGTTTCATGGCAATTTCCATTTCTGTTTTCATTCCAATTTGTAGCTCCAACTCTTTCTCTAGTTCCTTACAAAAACATTTCCTAGTTACTGCTACGTAGCCATAGGTCAGGGATAAAACCCAGATAACCCCATACACAAACTATGTCTCTGCTATAATAATGCCAGTGGTTTCTTAAAAAGAGGCCTTTTATTTCCAACATTCCAAAAGCCCCAATTCCCAGTACCTTACAGACACTATTAATCACCAATGCCCAGCATCTTGCTTGCAATTACTCTATGAATTCTGAACAGCTGCAAAAGGTGCACAGCTGTCATCTTGTATTTGTAATGTTACCGTAGTAAGCTGAATCTCATGCCTTTCACTTCACTTTCTGTAGTTAAGTTTCCTTACCAGCCTGATTTTTTTTTCTTCTTTCAACTGCTTCCAAACATCACTGTACATTTCATCAAGACCCTGGCGTGACTGCTTGTAAGTATCCAATTCTACTTTTGTATCCTCTTTTGTTACCTACAAGAAACAACAGCTACATAAAATCACAAAGTACTTAAAGTATCTCTTTAATTCTTGTGTGTAACACAGTATTTCAATGTGCTATTTCACGTAAAATCCTACAGTTTTACAACCAACGACCTGGCAAACATTAATAAGCTGAAATTTCAAAGATACAGTAATGATAAAAATACTTCAATACTTTTTACTTTATTACTTCTAATACTTTGAATTCGTTCTTCCTTCTGCAAGTGTATTTCTGGGTGTGTAGTAAAGAACAGTAAAATCTAATGCCTGAGCATACAACACCCAAACCCAGGGACCTGCACAGCAATGTGCTCAACTGTGCTGAGCATTCCAGTGCACAGTGGGCTTGGGAGAACTCACTACAGCTAATCAAAAGAGATCACTTATTTTAAGAATCCTCATCATCTCTAAATAGGTGTCCCACCTCTACACTTTTTTCACTCCGTTCACGAATTAATTCATTCTGTTGTTTTAGCTGCTGCTGCTCTTCCTGAAGGGATCCAATTCGGTCGGTAGCTGCTGCAAGCTGTGTGAAGAGAACAGATCTATATTTAATCACTCTGAAATCATGCAGCATCTGGAGCAATTCTGATGTCAGTAGCTCACTCTCTGCAGCAGCTGTGCCGCTCACTTCCCCTTTTGCTCTCCCCAGGAGCTGCCTGACCCTTCCACAGCTGTACCCACTGTCAGCCAAAATTAACGTGCCCACCAACATTTGTTCACCAACTTCTGCTTCACACCCTCATCAATTATTTTTAAATATTAACTGAGCAAAGAAATGCACCATAGTGTAAAAGGCTAAATTCCACCCTGGATCTGTGGTACGAACTAGAAGTCACACCAACCCATGCCAACCCATGTCAGTCTGTCCAGTCCCCACAGCTCACTGGTATCTACTCAAATATTTTAGGTGTAAGGTACAGTCTTAAGGAGTTTTGTCTCTGATGGAAAAGAGCTGTGAGAAATATTTAATAAACCAGATACAAACCTCCTCCTGGAGTTTTGAATTGGTCTTTTCTAAGCAGTCTATTTTGTTCTGGAGATCTGCAACTGTGCAACTGCAGTGAGGAAGAGAGATGCATGAAAACAATAAATGAAGTGTCAATGTTCAACTTTTACTCCTATCCTCAGGAGTATTTTTACCATCTTGCATTTGTTAACAATGAAGTACTTTGGTGAGCTGGGGAAAAACTCTGAGGAAGAACAACTGCCCCTCCCAAGCACTGAGAGGACCATGTCCTTCTGCTGGCAGCCCCGCTCCTCCCTCTGAGCAACCTGTGGGGGAAGAGTAGAGACTCTTCCTCCAAGGAATGAATTTCCAGATGCACTTGTAATAGTTCCTCTTGAAAAAAAATAGTTCCAAAATGTTCTGTTAATCACTCTCAAAAAAGTAAACTATTACATGCACTTGCTTTCCACATAGCATGTACCCGCAGAAGAGGAGGACTGCAAAATGAAACTAAGATTTTTGGGAAATAATCAGAAAAGACATTTCACTATCAAACAAAAGTCTACAAGACTGGCAGCAGAGACATTCAAAACCATGCTGGAAAAGCTAAACAGGACAAGTGTTTGTATATGAGAATAGATGAAAATCCCACCTTAGATGTCGATTCAGTTCTTCCACATAATGCTTCTGGTCAAGGACAGCTGTAATCCCTCCATCTCTAGTTGTAAAAGGGAGAATTTATTGATTGAGAAGAAACTCATTCATTTTAAAGTGCTATTCTCTACTAGGGCTTTCAGCACAGACCTGCAAACAGAATCTAAAATCTTTTATCCTTTCCTTATAAAAATACTTGTGTCTGAGCTGGATCAGAAGCACCAGGGAGGTGAAGCAGCTGCTTGGCTCCTTCTCAGCAGCTCCACAGTGAAGTGCTCTGAAGTGACAGAAGCACATAAAATATGAAGATCCCTTCATTTGCTACAGGTCTTAGAAGACCTTAGAAGACCTGATCTGTGCTGCTAACTGCAGTCTTAAATCTAATATTTCACTTAAAATTACATTTTTTCCTCCATAACTGATCTCTCCCTCAAAGACAGCTACTTAGTTGAGAGGGTTTCTGAAACTGTGCTTAGAAACAAAGCAGTGAGCTGCCAATGGGTGACTTGGCAAATCATTTCTTCTAAAACCAAATAAAACCACAATCTAATATTTTCTGTACTTTTAATTTGGTCCCAGCTCAAGACTCAAACTCTCCAAATTGTTGTTAAGACTACCACAAATTCAGCCTGTGAAAGATATTACTTTTGTTTAGGTAACAAAATCTGGTTTGGTTTCTCCTTTTTGGATGATTAATTGTTTGAAATCTCCAGCACTCCCATCCTCCCACAGACTGTCTGACAGGTTTGTTCTACAAAAACAATAATGATTTAGAATTATTAATTCACCATACATACTGTTTGCCATCACTGTCCTGTGTTTCCTTAAGGTACAAGGAAAAATCAATCACTCCAACCTGAAAAACATATTTAAGATATTAACACACCTTCACAGTGCAATTATGTGTAGAAGCAGGCATTACTGTATATTTGGGAAATGATAAAAATCTGAAGTTTAGATTCAGAGAGACAAATAATACCTATATTCTTCCTAGCTGATGCAAACATACAAGCTAGCATTTGCCATAAAAGCGTAAAAGTAACCATATTATGTGTCAACAGTTTCCTTGCAGTTATTAGTTTTGACAGTATTTCCATAAAATGCTACTTATGTGCTTTCTTTTAATTCACTGGGGGAAACACAACAAGCTTCACCAAAGGCCATGCTGGCAAGAAATCTGGACCCATCTCAATTAAGTATTTATAGATGTACTTAATTCTACTAGAATCTTATACCAACTGATCCTATTTAAGCTTTAATCTTCACCTGGGAATCCAAGTCTTCTCCTTTCAAGCAGAGGTTTGCATCAATAACATTCAGTCCAACCAGCAGACCCACAATAACTGCTCCTTCCTCCTCCATCATCAATGCATCAGGTTCATAAAATTCACTGGAACAAACAGTATAAGACATCACTGCACATCAAACAGTTATAATGGCACTTCCATCACTGAAATCATATAAACAATAATGCAGCCTTTACAAAATTCAGCTGAGTTCTCACTCATTTATTGCATAAGGCAGAAGATTTAGAACTCTCTCAGAAAATACTCCCGCAAGTTCCTTTGTAGATTCACTGCAAAAAACAATTAACCACTTGCTCCTCTGCAGGCTGCAAGAACAAGCTTAAACTGTCAATTAATGACTCTCCTTGGAGTCACAGGAGGTATTAATGATTCAGGAATATTCAGGAATACTGTCTGTGCTGTTACCTTAACAGATGCTTATGGTCCAGGAGTACTTTGAGATAATCTGCCAGTTTCTTTTGCATGAGTGCTAGATAAAGCCAAGCCCTCCCTCTGCCCACAGCAGTCCTAAAATGAAAAAATGCATGTTTTGGTAAAACCAAGGTGTTTTATTAACTAGATTTGTGCAATTCAAAATTCTCAGTTTACAAAGTGACGGGAAGGATATTATTTATTAAAAAACAACTACAAATGTCTGGGAAAATGAACTATTGTCTCCAGAACACAAGAACATTTAAGTATTTTCCATTCTTCAGGGAAAGTATATTGTAAAGTCTTCTTAATTTGAAAACCCACACATATTGTGAACTACCACCATAATCCAACCATTAATACATCCCAGTATTAAAATCAAGTCTATCTCAATCATCCTAAATTACTCAAACCAAATACCAAATAAGCACACACACAAAATGACATAAAAATATGAGTGGGGGAAAGAAGAGGAAAAAAATACCTGTGAATACTTTAGTTATTTTTAGCAAGGTTATAAAAGTTTCCAAATGCTATTTTCAATCTGACAGTGTTGTTTGAGTCAGAAACTCTGAATACTTTGAGATATCCTCCTTATCTCTTGGAGAAGTCAATGCCTCCTACACACCCTATTTTTTAAATATGGGAACAAGAGCTTGCTAAGGAAGCCAAGAGACTACACGAAGGCTTCCTTTTCCCAGAAGCATGAGCAAAATGCATCATCCCCAACAATGAACTTACTTCAACTCTGGCAGATTTTTAACACTAGTTGCTATATCTGATGCTTCGGGACAAAGTTTTTCCACTAGCTCCAAAGGACCAAAAAACGATTTGTTCTGTCCAATAAAAGTCTTCTTCACTAAAGGGAGCATACAGAGAGATTTGTGAGGAAAAATGACAGGCTTCCAACTCCAGAATTTGAGACAAAATTTACTTTGTTACTTTCTCTTATCAGCTTATAACATGTCTGTGGAAAGGGGGCATTAAAAATACTCTGACAGTTTAGGAGGCACAAAATACAGGATGTACAAGGGTAATCACATAGTTATCTCTGTATTACTGATTATCATTGTATGTTTACAGAACTAATAATGTTATTCAGAAGTCAAGCTGGAGCCACAGCAGGACATGACGGCGACTCCTCGACCTGCCTCTCAGCCTGGCAGCCAGTGCCCACCTTTGAGCCCGTGCTTGAGGCAGTGCTCCAGCACCACGAAGAACTGCTGCAGTGGTGGGAAGTCAGAGTCCAGGGTCCGGCCCAGGCTCAGGGCTGACTGGATGAGGATTTTGATGCTGAGCTTCATCATGTTCATGAGGTTGGCACGCTCCTCCATGGTGTGACACCGCGTACCTGGGGGCACATGGGTGGGGAAAGCTGCTTTACAGTCCCAGAATCAAATAGGCTGGAAAAGACCTCTGAGATCATCGAGTCCAGTGTATGAACAAACTAGGTCAGGGCACTGAGTACCAGATGCAGGCTTTTATTTAAACAGCTCCGGGGACAGCGACTCCACCACCTCCCTGGGCTGCTCCTTATAATGTATAATAAATGTCCAACCTAAACCTCGCCTGGTACAGCATAAGATTATATCCTGTAATATCACTAGTTGTCTGGGAGAAGAGCCCGACCCCCACCTGGCTACAGCCTCCTGTCAGGAACTTGTAGACAGTGATAAGCCCACCCTTGATTATCTTTTTCTCCAGACTAAACACCCCTCACTCCCTCAGCCGCTCCTCACAGGACTGCTGCTCCAGAACCTTCCGCAGCTCTGCTGCCCTTCTCTGGGCCCGCTGCAGCCCCTCAATGCCCTTTCTGAACTGAGGGGCCCCGAACTGCTCACAGCACCCGAGGTGTGGTCTCCCCAGTGCCGAGTACCTGCGGAGAATCCGCACGGAGACGCTGCGCAGCTTTTAAAGACCCCTGGCCGCGGTGCCCCCGCTGGGCCTCCATCCTGCGGCGGGGGCGAGCTAGGTAAACCCCCCCTCAGCGCCGCGCCCGGCCCCCGGGGGGGACACGGCCCCGGCCCCG
>WBNO01004080.1:948074-982907 GCA_013400575.1 Peucedramus taeniatus
GGCGGCGGGGGCGGGCCGGCCGCCATCTTAGAGCTCCGTGAGGGGCGCGGGGCGGGCCCGGCCCGGCCGGGGCGTGTTGCAAAATGTGGAATTATGTACAGATTTACTTAAGAAAGGATGTTTTCCGATCTTTTTACAATTTCAAGCCTAAGGAACAATAAGGGTGATTTAATGAGCTAGCTGTAAGTGACGCCCAGGTGTTACAAAGGCGAATCACTGCTCTTTAGAATTGCCTGGTTAAGGTTTAGGGCTGGACATGCTTCAGTGACCTGAGGCCTAGGGGAGGTTAATAAAAGGATGTAGCACTGATAGTGGACTCAAAGGATGCAGAATTTATGCACCGCAAGGATGGCCTGAGGCTGAGTCAGGGGAGGTTTAGGATGAGATCAGGAAAAGTTTCCTCACCCAGAGGGTGGTTGGGCACTGGAATGGGCTCCTCACAGCAGTGCTAACAGCACCAAGCCTGACCGAGCTCAAGGAGCATTTGTACAACACTTTCAGACACATGGTGTGACTTTTGGGGATGGTCCTGTACAGGGCTAGGAGTTGGACTCAATGATCCTGGTGGGTCCTTTCTAACCCAGCATATTCTATGATTTTATGACATTTGGCAGAAGCTCCAAGATAAGGAAGAAACTCATAAAGCCAAAGCAGCAACTGTGCTCAATCAGCTCTGACTGGGTAGAAGGTAATTCTGACAGGGGCAGATTGTGACCACTGACCCAAGAAACTCAAAAGAACAGACAGATTGAGAATGCAGACTAATGAGCATGGGAAGTGAGGATATCATTGACCAACAGAAGATAGAATGGTAATTAATAGGAGAACTAGGGAATTTGTAACCACTGAACATTAATGCCTAATGCCTAAAATAGTGAAAAGTTTTCATAGTTGTGCTGGCTTTGTCGATTTGCCACCCAGCCCCCTTTCTGTGCAAAACCATAAATAAATCAAATCCCTCCACTCCATGCATGGACTGGCCTCTTGCAGACCAAGTGAAAGAACCTGTTTTGGGACAACAGGGTGAGTGGGACCAGGACCAGCGCCCTTGCTTCTTAAGGCACCTACAGGCTCTGACAGGAGCTGCACACCACAGCCCAGTAGCCACCAAAATCACATTTTAAGCCACTGCTGTTTCAGCAGAACAGTGTTGCTGTCACCTGTGGGTCACACATGGCCACACTCTGCAGAAAAAGCAGTGGCAGAAGACCCAGCCCTGTGTCAGTCACACTCAAAATGGTTAACAATGTTTTTAAGATTGTGCAAAAGTCTCTTCAGTGTTTTCCTTTTTGTGCACACAATGTTAATTTAGCAAAACTCCTCCTTGTGTCAGAAGAGACAGTCAGAAAACAGAATCTTTCTAATCTAACTGACCTTAGCAACCACAATACACACAAAATGCTGTCATCTCTGCATGCTACTCTATAGTTTGTTGTATACATACTATATACAATAGCATATACAGTATATAATCAATATACATTATATTATAGATATAGGTATATATAGAAGGAGTATACTGGATATTGTCTATAGCCAATGGATGCCTCAAAACTGTATATAATGTGTTGATATGAGGCTGAGGATTAAAAGCCCCATAATATTTAGATTTTTGA
The DNA here is from genome assembly GCA_013400575.1 of Peucedramus taeniatus. NCBI lineage: Eukaryota > Metazoa > Chordata > Aves > Passeriformes > Fringillidae > Peucedramus > Peucedramus taeniatus. Next base: position 949,691 of record WBNO01004080.1, read on the forward strand.
TCTCAATATTGTCAGGTTACACATTAGGAACAGAAAAAAACCTGTAAAACAGAAAGCCAGTGAGGTTTTTTTGGGTGTTTCAAAGCAATGCTAACCATTTTGATGGTTTTTTGAATTTGAGTTTTTACTTACCAGGAATACTTTGCCTCTACACCTTGCTCAAGACACACATATTACCCACAAGACTTAAAAAAATAAAATACCATGAATGAAAAGCTCTTTATGAAAACAATTTTAAACTAAGAAGCATCTTAATATCAGTTTGCATTACGTTAAATAATTACTTGAACAATATTTTTTATATTGTTGCAAATTTACACAGTCAAGTACATCTTTTGCAAAACTGTGCAGGCTGGTACATGCAAAATAAACAGGTATTAGACACACTACCAAAGCCAAGCTTTAAAGATTAGCAACCAGGTTACTCCAGTGCAAAAGATCACAGATGTGGTGCTGCAATCTTTAAGAATGCAGTCACACAGTTTTGTATCTTATTCAACTCAAGAGATTTGTTTCAACATCTTTTTGAAGCCACATGCCTTGTTTACTGTAATTATTCAGCACACTTTGAAGTCAGAAAACACTGAAGCACAAAGGAAAGCTCACAGTTCTCCATCCCTTGGTCTTTGGGACTGCAAGTCTTTCTTGATTTGTTTTCTTTAGATTTGAAGCTTCTGGCCTCTCTGCAAGGCAGGACACAATTTCCTCAGTGGCAGACACTGGTTTTAGGATAGGGTTTATGTGTTTAGAACATGTGATCAACAGATCTGAAGTAGCAGATAGACGTTATACTATCTCTGGAAAAAGATTACAATAGGCAAAAAGCTTCAAGTTTTCCACAAGTGGTCTTGCAGGCCTTGGCTTATTTCTTATACATACCCGCTTTAAATTATATTTAACTGCTTGATCAAAGGTAAGTAATATTGAATAGGTAGAACGGGTGCCATAGTGCCTGTTCACATTTCATATACAAGTTATTAACTGATTTTTCTCACAGAATTTTCCATAAAACGTATCAACATATTATCCAAGTCTTTCAAACAATGTGGGAAGGTCGTGGTGTGTTCCCTTACTTTACAAGAAAGAAGCTGAAAGATTACGGTAAAAGTTCCATTAAACGTGGGAGCTTCATTTCAGGTAAGAGAATATTTTATTCCCTGCCCCTTGCCAAATGCTGTGTGTTGTTTTCAATTACATCTATCCACAGCATAATTCCAAAAGCAAACAAAGATACTGGGATATTCTGCACTTTGTCAGGTTAGATCCCAGGTGTGCAGGATGGGCACTCGGGAAACAAACCTGCAGGAAGTTTGGTGTGAGACTTTGAGATGCAGGAAAAGAAAAGAGTCTATTTTTTCAGGACAATTAATCTTCAACTCTGACTATGCAACATTGAGGAATTTTCACCAAAAAAAGAAGTCCATCAGCAGTAACATTGCCCCATGCTGTCACAACTCAACTGCATGGAATTTCCCTCTGAATACTCAGTACCATTAAAAACAAAAAGGTCAGCACTAAACAGTGCAAAGCTGAGCTCCAGTGCTCCAGAACAATTAAGCACCAGTCTGAGACTCTGGAGTACAAGGCTCCAGGCCCAATTTCTACTGCATTTGAACGGGTTTGGGATCTTTTTTTCCACATTGAATATTGCTGAGATTTATTTTTCGTATGATTCAACTAAAGCCATTTTAATTCAGTTATAAGAGACCTGTTCCACAAATCTGCTAGATCCACAAATGCCAATGTTGAACAAAGCAGTCTGTGGTTAAACTGAAGGCATTTTTAGCGTAGTTAAAAAGTAACTTATAACAAATCTGTATCTTTGCTGGTCTAGTCTCTGACATGAAAAGTACAGAGATTCCTTCCCGGAACCAGCAGCACTCGAGGGAGGATGTGGAATTTTGAGAGATCTCTCAGTGCAGCCAGGCTGCTGGAGCTTTAAGAAGAAAGAGAAAAGGCAGCAAATAAAACAAAAGTAAATTTCTCCAAATATAAGAGTTTAGTCTTCTTCTGGTTATAATGCATTTCTTAAGTTCTACATCTGTGTCACTTGTTTAATTTTACTTCAATACAAAACTGCAGCATTTAAAAAAAAAGAAATTCAAAGTAACACCCATGCACCACTGACACGACCCAGCAGCACTTACGGGAGCGAACTCATTTGCGCACCACAAAAGCGATTTACTAAAGAAGCGGAGCCGTACTTGTCTTTGCCGGGCTGTCACTGCTGCCGGGCTTGGACACCAATCCCACCAGGGATGCGGACTTCAGGGCGCTGCCATAGCTCAGCGCCAAGTTTTCCGAGGCTTTCCTGGCCAGAGACAAGATCGGAGCAGACCACCGCGTTTCCTCGGGTTTCGCCTTCTCTTCGTTCCTCAGCTCGGCCAGGTCAGGGAGCTGTTTTTTGTCAATAATCTCAAAGTCTTCCTCCTTTCCCGCGGCGGGCGCGGCACGTCGCTCCCCAGCAGCCATCTTGGACGGGTCACATGAGCGCGGCTCGGGAGCCGCCCCCGCCCCGGGTGAGGGACAGGAGAGCTGCGGGGCTGGAACCGGGACCGGGAGCGGGAGGGCTCCGGGGCTGGTACGGGAACCGGGAGGCCCGGAAGGAACCGGGAATCAGGGCAGCTCCCAGGAACCAGACGGATCCCGCAGGCAGCGTGAGGTACCTGCGCACAGAGGCAGGGCTGTAGGACAGGCCTGGCCAGGACAGAACACTTCGCTTGGTCTTCAGTGTTAAAGGGCGTGGAAAATGAAGGAGGAGTTTACCTTTGAACAAGTTAGGAAAGGAACAAAAACTACAGGTTTTTACTGTTATCTGTGTCCCCAGATATAGTTTTCAATTAAAAATTAATGTGTTTTGACGTCTCAGATTTACACAGTTCAATTGTGACAGCTTAACAAGATCTCTATTACTCTGCCTGTGAATCAAGTCGTTGTGACTTGGAGGATTGGTATGACAGGTGCACTGCTGTGAAAAGGAATTGTCCTCGTCACTGACATGAAAACACTCCTCAGTAAAGCCACTTCACCAATGTGCATGGGCTGGGTTTGGTAGAATGATGTATCATGAAGGGGAACCGAAATTACCCCAGTATGAAAATTTGATCTTGCTCTGTGCCTCAGATATTGATGTAGCCTACTGATGTATGGCTTGTTAACTGTTTTTCCATCCAGCAGCTGCGTGTGCTTGAGATATGTCACTCGTTTAGTCACGAGGTGGTAGATGCTGCGTATGAGCTTTTTATGCTACATAGAGGAAAGTCTTTCTTTTGGGTGATTTTTTTTTTAAAGAAAGAAATAGGAGAAGGAGGATAGAATAGGAGAGTTGAAGGTCAATTTCCTTGGTCTTGCAGCATAGAGTATAAATCTTTAGGTCTATATATATATTGTTTTTCCTAATATAAGCTACTTTATGATCAATTCTGTCTTCTTGGCTTTTTGGCCACTGAAAATTTAACAACTTGTGTTACACAAAGCACACGGAAGTTCTTATATTTTTGTTGAGAATTCAGAGATCAGCAGCCTCTTATTCACCTATGACTCAGATGAGCTAAGTATAGGCTTTAAGCTACTTTTGCTAAAGGCTGCTAGAGTTAAGTTCTGCTCCATCTTGTGGACTCCAGCAGTATTGGGCTGTTTGTAAGGAATTAGCTCAGCTCTGTAGGTTGCTGTCTTGCAGTTGAATATATGAATATACCTCTTGACAGGGGTAAGACTTGATAGTGATTTTCTGCCTTTCATTAACTACTTCGTATTAGAGTCAGGGTGGAGAAGGTAGTCTTGACTAGAAGCAGAATTCTAAGCATTAAAATAATGTTTTTTCTCCCAATGAGTCTGAAGAATAGAGCATAAAAGTTTTGTGACTGAGAACATAAGAGTTAACCAAGGCTCCTCTTTACCTCATTATGTTGCTCCCCAAAGGTAATGATGCCTGAGACTCCTCTTTACATCCTCACAATGAGCTATTTTGTAAAAATATAAAGCTATCACATAGTCTGTGATCATCTTTTCTTATGTTACTGTTAAAGAAACATTTGATACTTTTATTTCAAGTGTCTGATGAGGAAAATTTATACTGTGCATAATAAATGTGCTAAAACTTTTGCTACACATTATTTAATTGTTCTTCCCTTAGTACTATTTGGTCAAAATTACTTAATCAGCCACTGATTGCTTTAAATGCCCTCTGTCCTCACACTTTTTATTTTAAAACAAACCAGAAGTCTTGTGGCATTGTAAGGGAGCCCTAAGTTAAAGAGATTTGTTTTGTTTACAAAGTACAATTTCCTAAGGAGTCATTTGGGGCAGGCAAGGAGGGTGAAGTTAACACAGAATACAGCTTTAAGCATAGTTACATAAAAAATGAAAAAACTCAAAACCAGAAATGATGTAGCTTTGGTTTCAGTTCACTGATTTATCAGGGAGGGGCACTGTGCATGAATAACTTTGATTACTTTTAGCTTGGAGTTCAGGCTTGTTTTGGTCTTCTGCAGATGATATTTCACCACTCTTCTTTTTGCAGACCACTGGTTCAGCTCTTGCTACTCATGTGAAGATGAACAATATTTTCTTTTGAAAACCCATTTTGTGGCTAGTTTAGGTCTGCCATAAATGTCAGTTCTGTGTAATCATAAAAATACTTAAAACTATTAGAGCTCATTGAAAAGTTAGGGGACTAAGTGACCCACTTACTACTTTTTGCTTTTCCTAAGCCTAGAAATCAAGGTGTTTCTAAAGAAAAAATACCATTATGAAGCTAAGTAAAGTTCTGTTTTTTTTTTCATTTCTTTTTTCTGTTCTTTTTTCAGCCTTGTTTGGTTTTACTGACCCCCTCTTTTCTGTCTTCTTATGTGACAGGATAAGATTTCACTTTTGAAATATTTTAAAAATAGTGAATTCAAAGTATAGAAAAAGAATATTCTGGAAGAATTCCTATTTTAATCAGGAAATTATACATCTAATATGTCTGTCTAGCAGAATGGAAGATAATTTATTTTAGAATAGGGGAAAATTTTTATTCAATGATACTTAGCAAGACAGTTTCTTTGGCTAATTCCTGTTTATTTCAGATTTATTGTTTTTTTTTTGGGGATAATGTTTTAAGGAACTTTTTTTTGCCATTTAACATTTTGAGTTAATCACACACTATAAATATTTTAAAACAGCAAAATGCCACTGTGTGCTAAAGGGTAAACTTTTGTGATTAGCTGTTATTTACACTTCACATTCCTATAACTTTTTCAGTCAGCAAAACAGATTATATTGCAAATGATCCAGTTGAGTTTTTGACCTTTAGAAGGCTGCTGGGAATAAATACCAAATGTAGATGTAGTTGGGAATAAAATAAAACGCCCCAAATGGTGTGTTATGAGTTTGACAGCACATTATAGAAGTTTTACAGAGCAATGCAAATCACAGTATTTGTTGAGATTTCAGTGGTTGCTGAGTAGAGCTGCATCCACAAGTCCTGAGCCACCACTTTGTGTGAGCAGGACAGGAAGCTGTGCACGAACACAGTGCAGCCTTCCAGAGTCACCTCCCAGTGACTGCCGCAGTGTCAAAGAGCAGTAAAATGTTCCTTGTACCCTTCTCTCCCTCCCCATTCCTCAAACCCTGAAACATTCTTCCCTCTGGCTGCTGGGGTGAGTGACACTCGAGGAAAAACGGTATTAGGAAATGATAAGATTTCCTTTGGGACATCATCAAAAAAACCCCCAAACGCTCAACAATTTCCACGTTCATGAATTAATTCCTCCCTTATAGCAGTGATTAAGTAATTAGAGAAGTTTTAGCTGTTGTTCTACCTCTAGTGCAGCTAATTAGGTAAGATACTTTCCTATCACTTCTAATCAAAAAGTGATTTAAAGAAAACCAAAATTCCAGTTGTGTCATTTCACCTGTATTGAGTCAATTTTTTTTTTTAATTACGAAGCCATGACTTTATGCTCCCTGATCCCACTGCACCAGCTAGTGCCATCCTTGCAAAAACTCATTGGTAATGACAGAATCAACTGTTTGAAACTCTTTTCTAAAATCATTAGAATCCATAAGAGGACATGGAAATATTTACAGCTGGAAATGCGTGTCATTGTAGTAAATAAAGGAAAAGACAGTAAAATAAGGAAGAGAAACTTGCATTGAGATGTTGGCATGGAATCAAAAGAACAACAGCTCACTCAGTATAAGTTTAAAACAGACAGTTAAGACCAAACACCCACCAGATATGTATTGAATGACAGTCTGAAGAAAAGTCCAGGATATTTATTCTTCTACTCTGAACTATTGCCTGGTTTTTAGAAAAAAAAAATCTTTCAATGGCAGTATAGTGGACTAGGACGTGGACTATCAGAAAGAAGGTAAAAAACAAGCACTGATTTTCTTTTAGTTCTTTAGCATTTGTTGGCCCTGTAAAAAGAGGCAGGGGCAGAACTTCCCAGCAGGTGACACTATGGCACCACTTTATCCAAGAGCAGCCTCTAAGGCCCAGCAATCACCAGATCCTGAGAAAATACCGGAGAACTCCCAAGAAAAAGAGAAGAACCAAGCTGAGATGCTCATCTGAGCGACCACTGGAGCTCTCAGTGACAGTGGCTGTGCTGATAGAGACCCCGGGGAGGAAGGGAGGAGTTCCTTGGCTCCTTTTACAGGAGCTTCAATTTTACATGACATTTTACTCCTTTTACAGGAGCTTCAGGGACTGCTGAATGAGTGTCCAGGAATGCTCTCATGGAATCGTGGAATCCTACCTGTTCATGAATCAGGGTCATTTACCAGTCCTAGAGTTTCGTGTGGGATTATGAAATTATTAGTATTTTACAATGGATGCTTTTCTGTTACAAGTTGTTGCATAATGTTCCAAGGACTTTATGAGTAGGAAGGTTTGGATAAATGGTATCATTTGGTCTGGTCTACTGACTTAGAAATTAGAGCACATCTGTTTGAATACCTTAATTTCAACACCTCAGGACCTGTGTGGTTTTAGATTACATTTTTCATGGCTCCTTTTCTCTTTTCCTTTTCCTTTTCCTTTTCCTTTTCCTTTTCCTTTTCCTTTTCCTTTTCCTTTTCTTTCTTTCTTTTCCTTTCCTTTTCTCTCTTCTCTTCTCTTCTCTTCTCTTCTCTTCTCTTCTCTTCTCTTCTCTTCTCTTCCTTTTCTCTCATTTTTTTTTTATTCCTACTATTTCATGCAGTTTTGTATCAAGTACAATTTTGAAGGTTTTATAAAAGTGCTGTAAATTGACTCGACTGAGTGGCATAGGGTCAAAGGAATTATAGATGTGATTACAGGCTGAATCCTAGTAAGAGATGAATGCAGTATTTTTGAAATGTGCTGACATTTTTGCTACTAAAGCAGTTTTCAACTTACACACATGAGAATACTTATATGTGACTTAATTAGCTGAAGAAATGGACTCATATCATTCTATTAGGGCAACAGAAATTATGCAAATTGCAGAAGAAAATGTTGTTAGTTATTATATCAACCAATGAAATACATTATATACTCCCTAGACTCCCTAGACAAGTTTAGGAAAATACCTTTATGCTTTACAAAACCATTGTTTGTTATTAATCATCTGTTTCAAAAGCAAATTTTGGAAGTTCATAAACATTTAATCCATGATCCGTAAACTAAAGAACATTTATGTGCTTGCATGCAGTTCTGGTGGCACTACACTCGTGCACTTGAGGGCGCAGTGTGGCACAAACTGGCTCAGGTTTCTCCACAAAGAATTGCAGTTTTATGACTGAGCCCCCTCTGTAAGGTGCAGGACACAAAGACTTGGAAAAATCGCAACAAGTAGTGTGAGAAATGCAAATCCTGATTTTCTGCTGCCTTTGATTTTGCCATTTCCTGATTTCTCTACGAGTGACACTGCATAGTAATTAGGAAGATATTTAGAGAGCTTAAACCAAAAGCAAAGTCAATAAATCTTTCGCTAGATTTTTCTTTGTTTTAAATAGAAACAGTATATTCTCTCTCTTCTTTCCTTCCTCAGAGTGTTTTTCCTTGCAGATCTGTAACTTAAATTTGGTTTACCACACTAAGGGATAACTCCCAGACCCTTTCATTCAATAGGAATTTTTATAGGGTGAAAAAGGGAAAAAATATTTTACAGATGTACAAAAGCACCTTAATTATTCTTTTGGTTAATGCAGGCATGCAGCTNGTTTTACAGATGTACAAAAACACCTTAATTATTGACAGAATCAAAGAGAAACCTGGGCTTTTGGTTAATGCAGGCATGCAGCTCAGCTTCACCATGTCTCTGTTACCAGCTCCCCTCACATTACAGGTCTGGCTAATTTCTCATCAGGCCTTTCCGTATTGATGGAAGCCTGAGTGGGCGGGTTGGATGCTAACAGTGAGATTGCTTAGTGATCTCTGACCAGAAATCCTTTGAAATATCTTCACTGACCCATCTGAGGGAATTAATCATATGTAAGCATGTCACCTTTGGAAGCAGAACTGAAAAACACAGGGCTCTAGTCACTCTAGTGCTTTAAACTAGTTTAAATTACCACTGGAGTGCTGCTGTTCTTTTCCTGCAGCTGTGTGTTTCCATTTCCTTACATAGCCCTGCTCCCCACCTGAGCTCCTGGCAAGTCAGTGGCAGGTGAAAGCAGCAGGAAATGCAGCCTGGGGCTCTGTAGCACCCCAAGGCCATCTGACTTCTTGTCACCTCCTGCCTCTGGCCAAACCCCTCCTCAGCTCCTTGGCCATTGTCTTGTTGAGCCATTTCAGTGCACTGAGTTGGCAGAAAACTAATACAACAAAAGTAGATAATTGTTCTGCTGATTTAATGCACTGAAAATGCTCATATTTTCCAAATTGTGTATTGGAAGAATCATTTCCTATATGGATGTCCTGTTCAACCCTCAGTTTTCTGCCTGCCCTGAGTTCTTCACATGGCAGAGACTCCACATGGCAGATTAGCAAAACAGATGACAGAGTTATTACTGGAGTGTTTTATCTTAAATATCCTCTTCTTTCCATCTTTTCTCAATCATAAGGACTCTTGGATCATATCAGCATAGGGGAAAAAAAAGACCAGAAACAGAGGAATCATTGCTTTGGTAAATCCCAAAAGCTTCAAGTAACCAATCGATCAGAGACTTTGTGATTAGGAGTTCTACCTGAAGGTGCCATCTTTATCTAAAGAGAATACAGAGAAAACAAGATGTGGGTATAGACTGAAGGCTTGTATGTGTAACAGCAGAACCTCCCCAGAAACCACCAAATTATTATTCTTTCAATTTTTTTCTGTTTAGATCCTCAGTTTATACTGTTCCTGACTCTCACCTTGAATGCTGATGATATTGTCATATAGGCAGATGTAACTTCCTCAAATACTGAGAAACAGCAACCAAGGAACCATGACAAAATTTTCAGCTAGGAAAAGAAAAATAGAAGGGTCTAATAATGCCGAATGCATTTAGTGTGCTACAGGTGGCATTGTTAGAAGTGGATACCATGGCAAATTTCTGTTGACACCTCACCTGATATAATACAGGTCTCTTTAAACTATCTCACATAATCAAGAGAATTTCTTTTTCTACAGCAGACCTCCTTCTTAGGGGTGAACCTTAAAAGCACACAAAGATGAAAGTTACAGAGTTGTGAAAGGGCCATAATTTATAATAACTTGGGTGGCAATAAAGAAGTGTAATGATGGCTTCAATGAAATAAAGTGGAGATGGTTAATCTTTTTAGGTAGAACTTGTTTAAAATTTCTAGCAGCATGAAAGAAAGAGACCTCTAATTGAATTGCCACTTTGTGCAAGTGGGGAGGCAAAGACACCTCTGGTAGATGGCTGTGTTTTGTTAACAGAGAGTGGTAATTGGCATCCCACTGTTAAGATACAGTGTCTTGCCATCTTTCCTTTTCCTCTTTGGTCTAATAATTTCAGAAGATTTTACATGTTGCCCTGACTGCTGTTGGAAATTGTTTTAGTATTAGTAACTATTAGTATTAGAAATAGAAATAGTGTTAGTAACTGTAGCAAAATTTTCAGGATCTCTTTTAAAAAGCAAAAAAAACCCCATACCCTCATGTGAAAATGGCTCTATTGACTGAAGTGAGGAAGGAAAAATGTGAAGCTGAAGTAATAAAGGCTTAAGTTGAAGAGTTTTGTTGTTTTTCTAATAAACATAAACCAAACATGTTTGGTTTTTAAGTACAAAAGAGCAATAAAAATCCCATCATTCTCTGCCAATTATCACTTCAGGCTGTGATCTTGTCAGAATTCATAAGCTCCCAGTGCAGTATTCAGTACTGCCAGGAAATGCTGGTATTGATTCCCCTGAGTCAATGCTTTATAATGGTTGGGGGTGAGGCCACCCAAGGCACTGTCACATAATCCTGAGGCCCTGCTTTGGTCTTTACCTGTGTCGAGGTTGCCATATGCAGTCTGTAAACACAGAGGGAAAAGATCTTTTCTTTCACTGTATTACTTTTCTTTCACTCTATTAAAGTGAAATATTTCACTCTTTCTCTTTTCTTTCACTGTATTATTTCACTTTTCTTATCACTATATTCACTGTAGTGGGTAACCACTGCTGTCTTGGAACTCTCACAACAGGCTGACTTTTCAGGTGCATCTCCAAAAGTTCCAATTATGATGGTTCTTGCCAGTCAGGCATCTCCTCCCAGGACCTCAATGGTAATATTGGTGTTTTGTTTCTTAAAAATCCACCATCACTTTCAGGTAAAGCAGAAAATCTGGAGATGCTGTGGAAGAAGATGAGTAAATGGGATTTAAAGGCAAGTCCCATTTGTTGTATTTTAGTTGCAAAATGAAAAGTCATTGAGGAGTTGCATGGTGTCAGAAAAATTGTTGGCTTTGATTTTTGGAGAAAATGTTATGTTTATATGTAAGAGAAAAACTGCTTGATTAAAAAATTTTACAGTTTACTATTAAGTAATGCTGGTTTTTACTGGTAAAGAGAAGCTTAATGGCTGAGAGACTGCAGGGAAACTTAGATATTTGTTCTATTCCCAGGTTTTAGGTAGTTTATTTATGTTGTGACACATTGTTTATGATTCCAAACTTTGCCTTAGTGTTCTTTCTACAGAATGGTCACTATCTTCCTTAATTTTCTCTGTGTAGTCTGCAGGCTGTTTGGAGCAGGGACTTCTCATTGTATTACTAAATGCATGTATCATGCCTGGCAAAACCAGAGCTAATGTGGTTTGGGTAAGTAGATATATATTTAAAGCTACTGTTTAAAAAAAAATATTGTAAAATGCTGCTGTTGAATTGGAGTGCTTCCAGTTAAAGTTACTTTTATGTCTGGTTGTAGAGAAAATGTTTCACAGTGAAAGCTATAAATTTTCATTAACCAAAACCAACTAAATTTACCACAGGCTTCTAACTTCAGCTTATTATGTGTCTTTGAAAGTAAAGTATTTCTGTTATTTATTTGTAGAGACTGAGCTGCAAAATCCATAACTGCTGGAAATTATGTAGATATGATGGATCCCAGAATAAGAAAGATGGAGGGAAGGAAAGAGGAAAATTTTGTCCTGAATAAACAGAATGTGAGAGAAGATTTTGAACTAATTTAAGACTGTAGGATAACAGAGAAAAGTTCTATTTTTTCCCTTCTATGACTGACTTATGATTTCTTACTGTTGTGCTCATATTTTATAAAACCCAATTAAAGAAAATATCAGTTTGATTCCTGATATAGTAATGGCCACTATTTTATCATACATCCAGCTTTTTTTTCAGGCAAGCCTCTGGTTAGTGCAGATACAAAAATAATGCAACTATGGATCTAGGTGCAAGTTAACTTTTTCAAAATAATTTCTGATTCAGATCTCTTTTCATTTGACTGTGACATTCTGTAGAGATTCCTAATTAGCTAAACTTCTTTTTAAATTCAATTTTAGATCAGAATCAGAACAGTCAGTTGTTTGATTTCCCACTGGTGGGGAAGTGAGTGAGCAGCTCCGTGGTGCTTAGTTGCCAGCTGGGGTTAAACCATGACAACTCATTATGTAAAGCTTCACTTCTAGACCAGCTCTGAGATGCACTGAGCACAGAGTCCAAAGGGAAATATTTGCTTTGTGCCTGAAGTATCTCTGAAATTTATTAAAACCAGTTTTGCGATAGTTTGGAGGTAGTGCCTAGATCTGAACTTTGGGCCTTAATCCTCAATTCTGCCTTTTCCATTTTTCTTCCTCCTTTATGTTCCCTAAGTGGGCAGAGGTGATGGTGTCATGATCACATTGCTGTCTTAACCAAAATTTATATTGCTTTATGAAGAGGAACTTTGCTGGCATTAATTAAAGATATGATCCCTGCTTGTTGAGAAGGAAAAAAAAACAAGTGATTTTAGATCTTGCTAATCAAAATTTCAATCTCTGCTGTGAATAATTGACATGAAATCCAAATCTCTGTAAAGTAACTTTAATTTATACTCATGAACAGGACAGAAGCCACAGGAAGCTGGTAAGAATTTGCTTTGAGAAATTCCTCAGGTTAGGGGCCTTCTTCATGATACTAGTTGTGAGGTTTATTGTTACTTTAATTTAAAATTCCAGAAAACCTTTATATTTCAGGACAAATCAAATGTAACATGCATTGTCCTTAGGAACCATAGGAAGAAGAGATTGAATTGGCGCTTATAACAAATTGTCAGAAAAAAAATCTCAGATGTTTTCCTGCACAGGTAAATAGATGTTCATCTTTGGTATTAAGTCTTGCATTATGTCTGAGCCAGAGCAGGAGCTCACAACCTCCAAAAGAACATCACATCCTACTTCTTTTTTCTGCCTGTTTGTCACCAGCATGTTCCTTCCTTCATCTTCTTCCCTTGGCTCAGAAACTCATCTGACACTTACCATGAGCTGATTCAGCTAAATCTGACTCGAGGAGCAGAAAACTACAGCCCACAAAAAAAAAACCCACCACAGAAAACCCCAAGCAAGCAAGCAAGCAACCAACCAACCACAACAAACACTGCCCCCCTTGTCCCACAACCCCTCAGTTTTTTTCTGCTTAGTTGGAGAGTTGAATGCTCTCACTAAAAATCAAGTGAGTGGCAGAGACAGTGCAAGGATGGAAACATATAATTGAAGAGGGACCTATTCTCTCCATGGGAAATTATATCTCACTTCAGTTACAGGGCAGGAACTTCTGTTATTAAATTGCAAATCTAGGTGTAATCTTTTTTATTTTCTAGTAAGTCTCTCCCTCTCGCAATTCAAAAACTTTTAAAATGTTACAATATGCATTTTTTAAAAAACATGTCAAATATTAATTTGGAATGTTACATTTTTTTCTCTTTTTAGAAGACCAGCAATACAAAAATCTAATCTTTGTGAATCATGCAAGCTGGCAAGGACATCTTCAGTATCTGCTGCAGTCTGAGAAATCTATTCTATAGGTGGAACTTAACAATCTACTTTTCTTTAGCATATGCCTAATTTTTTTTATTTGAGTGATCTTGCTTAGGAATAAAATATTCAGAATTTGAGCCTTGCCAACACAAAAAATAAAGCGTCTCAGGAAATGCCATGTTCCCATTTTTTTTATTAGTTCTCCTACTGGTTTGACCTGTTAGTGACCAGTTCTGGTCATAGTTAGACCAGTCTGATTTCCGCATCACTGTCTGCACACACTTGACTTTTTCATTTGACTATGACAGTTTCCTACCTGCTATGCTGCAGAGTCTGATGAAAATTCAGCTGCTGTGAGAAACATGTGGCACCAACACTCTGTGATGACTCAAGAGCTGGCAGAGAGCCCTGCAGTTTTGCTGAGTAAGTTGTTATTCTTGAGTTTGCAATTTAATGGCTTACATTTTTGCTGGAAAAACTTATACTATGATGTGAGAGATATTATGGTTTGTTTTTAATTTTCACATTCTCCTACCTATGACTTTTTCTGTTGTTTTATAGTATCAGTCTAAATAAGGGTTTAAAAACAGTGGTCTCCTTTTCAGAATCTGAGAATCTTTCACATACCTCTTTCTCTGAGTTGTTTCTGACTACTACATTGAATTTTAAAGCATAAAATAAAGAACCTGATGTTATTTTTTTATGATCATAAAAGAAAATATTATGAAATAAGAGCTATGCCTTGATATAAGCAATTATATCAATTTTTATTGATATATATTAATTATATATGATTAATATTATAAGAAATTATAGCAATTTTTGCTGGACTGAATTTCTGTCTCAAAATTCCCAGACCTTTCAGTCTTAAAAAAGGCAGTTTTTTTGATACTACTTGTAGAAACCCTGCATTGTACAATAGAAAAATAAAAACCAGATTTCACAAGGTTTTACATTTTTCTTTACAGAGACACACTCAATTTTTATCCTAATAGTGAAATATTGTAACAATATTATTTGGATTAGCTTAAAAAGACCTCAGTGTGCTGCTACCTCCACACTTGCAAACGAAACTTAAGAAACCTTTCCCAACCTGGGAAACCTTTTTTTAATATAGTTCAGAGTATACAGTTCATTACTGTCACTAAAACACTCAGATTTAGCTTGACTTAAATGTCAGAAAATATTATTCAGGTGTAGAAGACACCAAAGACCACATCTAACTGTTATATTGAATCTTAATTAGCAGGGAGACCATATAAAACTCAGAAGCTTCTGTGAACTAAGAAAACAACCCTGACATTCTTTGCTCAGTTCTGGATATTTGTTACTGACTTTGATCTCCAGTGATAATCTCCAAAGACCCAGGATTCTGGCTTGCTTAAAAATTGGGTTTACTTTCAAACTTTGGTGTTAAATCATTATTACCAAATAACTGGAGGGACTAGAACCTCATAAAAAGCATTTTATTTCCCATTACAAGAGTTAGAGTTCAGGCAACAACATTACATAAAGCAAACCTTATTTCTTCTCTGCAGCTCAGTTTACTTAGTGTTAAATAAATTCTGTGCACTGACACTCTGTCCTATTTGGGTTCTATAAGAATCAGCAGGTTTTGTGCAGGTCCCATAATGTTTAGAAAATATCACATAATTTTTTAAAGATATAATAACCAAATATTTGTGGAAAGGCCTAATGCATCTTTGCTTGAGATAAGACCACAGTCCACATCATGGTTAATGAACTCTTCTGGCAAGAAGGGAAATTTTTTTTTTTTTCTTCTAGATTTTCTTCTTTGATATTTGTTCTTGGCAGGATTATTTCTAATTAGATTGTTCTTTTTCCCAGTCTCAGAAGGGACACATACAGTGCATGAACAAGCAGAGTTTGTAGCTCATGCAGCTAATAAAGTGCACTGACACGGCAGCTAAATTTGCATTTTTAAGAAGTCCATTGTCACGACTAATTATATAATTTCCCTTTGTTATGTGAGAATGTTATGGGAGCAATCTGTGAAGACTCTGCATCAAACTTCAGATTACTTGGGCTTTTATTATGGTTAAGTTTATGAATTTGCAGTGTGATCTTGAAAAATACTTCAGGTGCTCAGAAGCCTGAGGTGAATTTTATTTGAGAGGACCACATTAAATGTTCTTTCATACTTCTCTTGTGATTTAATTGGCACCATATCACCTGTATTATAAAAGATTATTGGGATATCAGTATTTGCTTGTTTCTTCCTGACATTTCCATCCTTATGAAAAGTAAAGTTGAAATCTCATGTCAAAGAAATTGGAAAATATGGTTGTGTTCATGTTTAAATGCAAGCAAAGCAACTCTAAACCCATTTTCTCATTTCTGCCTTGAATAAGTAAAAACCATTCCTGGTATTTTCTGGACAAGATATCTACCAAAATCAATGGACTTAATACCCAGGTTTGCCTGAAGTGCTGCAAAAGTAAATGCATCAGGGAACCTTTCTGAATATTTTTGTAATGCCCCCATTGTTGTGCATTCTGTGGGAATGTTATGTGTGAGGACAAATGGGATCAACACTTAGATGCTGAGTGTGATGCTTGGAGAAGATGAGATAATTTACCATTATGAAGCTGGGTTGGAAACCTTTTGGTTGGCTGCAGCACACAAACCCCGATTAATTTGTGTTACTGAAGCTTATGTTTATCACCATGTTTTAAGCAGGTTTCAGTCAGTGCTCAGCTGGTCTTTTTTATCCATTTTTTACCCATTTTTTATCAATTTTTTTATCCATTTTTTAGAATGGAGCTGATACAAACTTGTAGTTTTCAGTTTGTGGGACGTTCTGAATTCCACGGGTTTTTTTCATCTCAGGATATAAATCAATGCACTTTCCAAAACAATTCTCAATGCAGCTTTGTTTAAACTGACACATTGCTGACAAAAATGGTCTGTGATAGTCCAACATAATTTTTCCCATGGCTGCTTTGCTGTGTTAAACTTCATTCTGGTGTATTCTGGGAAATTTCAGGTATGTAACTATGTGTCCTCTGTCCTTTGGGAAACAGAGTGATACTGCTGTCACAAAACATACAGGACGCTATGAACACTGTAAGTTTTACTTCTGAAGTTTAGTAACAATCTTGCCAATTTTACCTTTTGCTTTGGATTATTTCTGTTTTCCTACATTTTGGATTGCGTACTCCATTTAGTAGCCAAATTCCTTTATTTTCAGAGCCATTTTTATAATGTTTTCAGGAAAAACATGTTGAGGTGTAAATTTTAGACCATTACCTCACTCTGGTGGGTCTGCTTAAAAACTGAAAGAAAAGAGGTTTTGTCCCAGAACTCACCATCTCTGTGCAGTTGTTCTGTGGCTGTGTTTGACAGAGAATGGTCAGTCACACTGATTGTGTTAGACCTTACCTGGATTTATAGATTATCATTTGCTGTCTGGGCAAACATTTCTGCCAAACCTGCTGAAAACTGCTGGGCCCAGCATTTCTGTTACATTGTCAGGTGCAGCTCTTCAGTGACGTGGATGTGTCTTGAAGCCCAAACTTCACAATCTTACCTAGATGAAAATGATTTTATATTTTTTTAAATCAAAGAATTATTTTATTAAATGCTTCCTGTATAATTGGACAATGTGATTTATTTTAATGTTGGGAAATAGAAAAATAGAAAAAAAAGAAGCTAGGTGTGCTGACTTCTATGAAATTTGTGTTATTGACCATTTTTTGAGTTTACTGTTGGTGAAGAAGCCATTTAAAATAATTTTAGTAGTGTTGTCTAAAGTCCATAGGTCACATGATATTTGAGCTTTTTATCTTATTGAGTTCAGGAGCTGAAAGTGACATAGTAATGAAAAGTCAGAAGGGGGAGAAGTGGATCAATATATTGCTAAATTCTTATTGAAATTCTCATGCTTAGACTGTTCTGGGCGGTTTTATTTCTGCTTAACATTTGCTAAGTAAAAGTCATTGCCCTAGAGATGCAAGATTTATTGACACACAGAGATGAAAATGATTAGCTAAAAGGTTTCTGCACAAAGAGAATCAGAATCAGCTGAAGTGCTACAGGGTGGCTCATATACAGGAGGCTGAGCTATTTCAAATAAGTTATTAATGTTCAAAGCTGAAAGCTGAGGTTGTTAATATTATACCAATTGTTTATTCTTTGCTTCCTTTGTAGGGACCATAAAATTCTGAAAAATTTCAGCTATATTTATAGGCTTATATATTCTATACACACGCGTTTTGCTTTTTAGAGTTCATAAAGGCTTTATTATGTTTCCATAGATTTATTTTCTAATTAAGTACATGGATGTTTATTTATAGACACCAGCTTTTGAAGAATTGACTTTATGGAATGTTCCTGCAGTCCTGACAAAGGTAAAACTCTGTGACAATATATTCTGGTTCATTAGGAACCATGCACACTCATTTTTTATTTGATTTCATGTGCCACATACTCAGCATCTTGGTACACCCTATTTAGCTTTTCAAACATCTGAAAGATATCAGCATGATTTGGCTTACAGTGCATATGAGCCTGCCAGGAACACAAGGCAGAACCTCTGCTTTTTGGCCTAATGAAGAGCAGGTTTTGTCCTCAGACTTGACTTTCTCTTGACTTTGTACAGGCAGAGTATAGTAAAGCCTGAAAAGTTTAATTGTCAGACAGATCAAACTGAATTACAGTGTGGTTCAGTGCTCTCAGAAGTCAAACACAGGGAAAAATTCATCTTCTAACTAGCTGGCATTCAAAAGAGTTTACTAATCTTACTAAAGCTACCTAAAATCCCAGTGTCACCACATTTCTAGTGATAATCTCTAGTGGCCACATTTTGCTTCCTTCATCCAGTTGCTGAACGGACAGACACCCACAGGAGATTTGTGGTACTCTGTAAAAACCTGCTGTGTCCTGCCCTGGGCTGCCAGCACAAGTGCTGGAGGTGGTTCTTCAATCACAGGGCCTGGCACAAGCAGAGAAGGTGCTGGAAGCTGTGCCCTGGTGCCCTGAGTCAGAGCTGGGTTTGAGCAAGGAGACATCTCCCTGTTGAGTCTTGACCAAAGCACAGACCTTTATCTATCTTGCTGTTTCTCCTTATTAAAGCTGGAACATTCTAAGCAAAAAGTACTAAATAAAAAAGATTAAATACAACTCACAATTCAGAGAAAATGAGATGAGAGATCACTGAACACCAGACAAACCTGGAAGTATTGAATAATTATATATACTGTTGCAGGCAATGTTGTATGAAATTTAATTCTAGGTTTCTCACAGTTTTTAAAGCTCTGAGCAGGTTTTATTTTGAAATAGAAATGATTAAATGTAATTTTTCAATAGTTTTACATGATTAATGTAACAGGCTGATTTTCCTTTGAGTACATCATAAATACCATTCACATTGGTGTGCTATATATGGAAAATTTTATTGCTGCAGCACTTTATGAAATTATTCTTTGGGAAATTATAGATATTCAATGAATAATTCAAGGGAAAGAATAAAACAAAATCTAATAAACTCTGTATGACTGAACTTTGACATTATTACAGTAAATGTGTATACACAAACCTTGCTGTTATTGTGGAAAAATGATCCAAGCAGAGATTGACTTTTGTAAGAAGAGATATTTCCACACTTTGATTATCAGAGTAGAAAAGTGACAATTATTAACTAATTGATAACCTGAACACCAATCATGCTTTCTTCTCTTTCCAGAGAAGTGAAGAGTAAAATATATAAAAGATAACCTGTTGAGGAAATACTGGAATTTTGCCTGGAGTTCCAAGCATTGTAACATTTTCTGTAAGTCTAAAACATGCCTGTAAATCAGAAAATTGAAAACCTTGCAAGAAATCACATTTTAGAGGATTATACCAAAAAGTGCCTGTACCCTTTTCTCTCTTCACTACTTTGGGGAAACTACAGGGGTGAGGCAGAGGTGGTTACAACAGGTAAGGAATGGAAATGAGGAGAATGGTGTAGTCTTGACTAAGCTGGAAAAACTGGGCAAGGGATGAGAGACTGAGCAGGTACCATCTTGGTGCTTTTATTTTGTACAGCTGCAACCCAGTTTCTTGCCCATACTTAATTACTGGGCTATGGAAAATAGTTCATAAGCTCTTTAACTTGTGCTTTAGGCTGAAGTGTCCCATCCATGAACATCTTGTTTAACTCCTTACAGGAGCCTTGGGTAACTAGAAAGTGCACAGAAGGATGCCCCAAAAGCCTCTCACATGTTTTTACACTCACCATCCTAAAGGACAATGGAGCAGGGCAAGAGCGGGGCATTTCCTTTTCAAAAGGGTTAAAGCTGATTTAGCACCATACTCTTATGTGCCCTCAGGATTTTGTGCTCTCTCCCTCCTCACTGCACAGGTGTCCTGTAGAGATTGACCTCTGGCTTAGCATAGAGGGGTTATGAATGTCTGCAGTAGCTTCATGTTATGCACTGACTTTAGAGACAGTTTTAGGCAAAACCCCATTACTTCAATGGTCCTTGAGCCTGGGGAAAGGACAGAGTCAAAATCAAGCCCACCCTGTATTTCAAACAGATACAGCAGTTTCAGACATTTGTTAAGAAAATAAAGTCCTGTAGCTCCCCTCCCAGAAATTTTCTACAAATATGACTCATTTTATTTGGTGTATAACATGGCAGCATTCCTTAGTGACTGTAAATCCAAGTAACACCATGGATTTTAAGAGCAGTATATGAGTTTATTCTAACTGGGCTTGTGAGTAAATTCAGTGGTTCCAGGGACATTTATGTTAACTGGAAGATCTGATCCACTGATTTCAGTGGAGCTGTCCAACTCTCCCTAGGTGGAGAGCTGCCTACATCCTACCACTATTTCTTTCATATTTGTTAAACTAAAAAAAGTGATCACAAGACACAGAAAAAAAAAAAAAAAGAGTTTGACTGATGACATATGCTGATGACTCTCATGGAGTTTCCTTAAGCTGAATGGATCTGTAGGTATGGAACTGAGTCTTGCTTTCTCCCTACTGTAGATCCCTAGCTCTTCACTTTGTCCCTAACTTGAATTAAGTGAACAATCTGTCTGCAGCTGAACCAGACATTTGCCTGGGACTGTGATGCTGCTGAAGTCCCTCCACTGAAAGCAATTGACAAAGTTCTCTAAAACCAGTGTAAATGAGAGTAGGATCAAGTATTTTTGTGGTAGTGTTTGCTTGCATTAGAAAAGGGGAAAAAAGAGGGAATGGTGAAAAAACAGATAATAAGTGTTCACATTTGCCTGGGAAAGGCACTTGTGCTTTTTTGGAATTGCCTCCTGATTTGTTATGAAACTCTAAAATTTTTAATTTTAGTTCAGTTTCATGACTAATCACAGTTTGACAAATATGGAAATTTGTAAGTGTGGGGGAATTGATGTGCAGTAGTTTTTGTTCTTTCCCCTGTTCAGTTTGAGGATCTGCATGTTGATGTATTTATTTTGAATTAATGTTTATTTCAGTAAGCTGAGGGATTTGTTATGATTATTATGAAAGGACCTGGTATATATGTAAATGAAATGCAGAGAAGTAGGAGAAAGGAGCTAATTTGCTATTGGAATTTGAGGATAAGTTATCTTGATCAAAGCTTCTAGATAAATATTATTCCACATAGCAAACCTGTTTCCTCCTTGTCTTAATGAATTCTTGTATTGTAAATTTGTGTAAGGGAAATTGATTTGGAACACCAACATTAGTTTAGTCAGTCAGTTTATATGTTACTGGAATATTTTCAGTTACAAGCAGGGTAACAAATGTCCACCTTCTTTTTAAGAAATTTAGGGAAACAATATTCTTGTCAATGTGTGGTGACTGGGTGAAGATCTGGGTTTTAAAGTGCAACTAATTTTTATTTCAATTTATTTTGCTCGCAAGGATTTTACTTACCTAAACTGCATAGAAATGTGGTTTTAGGAGACTTGGTTCTTTAGATATAGTATAGGGAAAGTGCTTCTTTTTTGTTTGAAGAAAACTTGTTCTAATGTGAGTTACTTTGATACTTGCAGTGTAAACAACACACAGTGGGATCAGTTATCAAAAAGGTGACTTTCTCATGCAAGTTAAAGGCTGAAATGATTAATTTCACATCTGTTAAATAGACTTAATTTCTGGTGACATTATAAACTGAAAAGGGCAACAAGCTCCTTCTTCATCACACGCAGATCTCTCTAAACAGATTACAATTTAGAATGTGTTCAGAACTGAAGGTAAAACTGCTGAATGGTCTGAAGAATGCAAGCCACCCTGTTAGGGGAATATTTGCTGACTTTTTAAGATTTTGGCTCACTTTCTTGACAGATATTGCTGGATGCAGTTTTATAGTTACAGAGATGGGCCCTTGGAGCAGATAATTGCTATCAGTAAATATCTACAGTAACTTGCATTATATGAGACCTGGTAAGAGTCAGTCTCATGTTCTGATATGTTCATCCACTGTGTGGTTGAAGGATATGAACATGAAAAACATACATTAATCACCATTTATGATTAATATATCCTGTGAAGGACACAGTCAAATTTCTTACATCAGGATGGGCTGTGGAATTATTGCCAGTGTACTCTGAAGGAAGCATTGACAAGTTATAGCTGAATCAATTACATTTATACATCTGTGTCCCAGGTGCAAGAGAAAATTTGCAGAATCAAGTTTGTAACACAGCTTTTCTGAGGATGCTGCAGAATGAAATACCTGCAGGTTTGATGCATTCTGTAACAACTACTTTGCAACAGGACTTCCTAGTGCTGTATGATTTCTTTTCATGGTAATCTGCCCCACCTGTTTCACAGATACATTGTTAGTCCATTTCCCTCCAAATCTCTTTTCTCTCTTCAAGGCAGTGATCATATATCTACTATTTGTACTTATCTGATGAGTCTGTTAAAGTACTCATCTAATAATTTCCCTTTATTTTTATTTCTTGTGAATGATGAGATATATTCCAATTTTACAGCTAAAATTAATTTGGAAGATTGTTTTTATAGCTGATTATTTTTATATTCCTTTCTGAAACTATAATTCATGTGCTACTAGTTAAAATACTTTGTCATGGCTATATTTCCAAGTCTTTAGTTCAGTGATATTTTCAAAGACATTACAATTGTTCCAAAGCTTTCTAGCAGAAAAATACATTTATGGAATAGGCCTAGGCCATTTGTTTATCTTGTGGTCTTCATAATCTGTACCAGCTCTGGTCTACATTTTCAGAGAAGTTTTTTCTCTTCCCAAAAGACACTGATTGTTTTATGCAAGAGCCAGCTCTAGACTCTGAACCACTGGAAATTAGCAAGGTGGCATCTGTGGAACAACCACACATCCTTCTCAGTGCGTTGCTCTCAACTGTTACCAATTCTCTGAACCTGAAGAAACAGAGGTCAGGAAAACATGGCTATAAAGGCACCACACCTTGACCCTCCCAGAACTGCATACGTGAGAAGCATAACAAGAATTTATGATATAAATGTTCTTTTAAAAACATTTCTACTAAATAAAAAATGACTGCAAAGTCACAGCTAAGAAAAGGACAGAAAGAAGTACTCAGCTTACAGAGGCTGACTTGTTTTCCAGCACTATTTTGTAGTCCTTCCACTTCATCTGACAATTTTCTTCTGAGTTATAACATAACTCTCCATCCTCACAATTCCTTTGTAAATACTGTAATTGACTACCATTCAGAAAAGTGTGATTTCTTCTTGACTTATGTTCTAAAGGGCTCAATCATGGGCCTTCCTCTGATACAAAACTGGCTTCAAGCTGCTTTGAAGATTGCAGCATGGTCCCACCATTTTGAAAACAAGGATTCAACAATATCCTCATATCACTTACAGGAATGTGATGAGATCTTTGTTCCTTTTGTCAGCATTGGGAAAATCTGGGGGGCCAAGTCTTTAGCATGGTAATACTTTGATAATTTCTTCCTTCCATTTTTTTTCTTCTCCTGAGGTTATTAGTTGTGTCTCTTACCTTACACTTTTGCCCTGTACATTTTAATTAAAATCCTTTTCCCAGAATAGAAGAGAAATGATAAGTATGAAATTTTAATGAAATGCTTATTTTTATGAAATATTTATACTTTTTCATTCTAGTAAACATTTTTCATTGTCATTTTGGGACAGCAGGTGCTTGAAGGGCTTTTGTTTTTTATTTTCAATGAAAGTTTGATGTTATTTGATGTAAATATCTTCTGACAAGCTAAGGGTATCACTGGGTCATAGCAAAGGTAGTCACCCAGAGGACAGAGTCACTGAGGTGTGCTGTCAGACTCGTTTTCCATGCAGCCAGTCATTTCATAGGCAAGATGGTATCACTCCTGTTTAATAAAATGAGATTTACATTGGAGAACCAACAAAGAACCTTGCAGAGTTTGACATTTACTGTTAGACAGAGAGAAGAGTGATGCAGTTGCTAATGACTGTGTTGTCACCAGGTGTCTAAGAATCAAACATTATAGCAACAGGTTTTTTGCTCAGTCCTAATGATTCTGTTTCAACAGTGAATCGATGAGCAAAACAGAAGCTAATGTCCTGTTCAGGTGTACCTTTAGCCCCACAGAGCTTATTTCTGAGAAAATCTCTGTTTTCTGAGTACTTTATAGCCCATTTTAAGTAGCCACTTACATGTCTAGGAGGAGCAAGAGGGCTTTGATGCAGAAGGCAATGTGGCAAATGATTACAGAGGGCCAGCTGATGGGAAGAGGGAGGTCTAGTAGCCAGTCCCATGCCTTGAGTTCCATCCTCATGGTTTATGAATAGAAGGATCTTCACACTGTTTATCCTATGTATTACCATTAAAAAAAAAAACAACAACAACAAAATTAAAATTGACCAAGGGAGAGAATTTCTGTCCACATTGTACTGGATTGCAAGCAGTATGTTTTATGTTTTGAGTTGGTGCCATCCATGGAGATGCGCTGTAGTTTGTCACACATGGGGACTGCAGCATGTGTTTGTAGTAACAGACCCTCAGAGCTGCTGAGACAGAATCTGTTTTGTGTAAGCAGCCCTGCTAGTGAGGTCTCTCTCCTTCAGGCAGGTTTGGCTGCTCAGTTCCCTAAGCACTAAATGTGATTTTAGCATTTATCTGTCTTTGCTCGCTCTTAGAACCTGCCATGAGAACCTGCCATGCCTTCTACCATCTCAGCAGCCTCAGCCTCTCTTGCAGTTGTTCTCAATAGCACCCAGCAGCAATAGAAGGGATGGCTGAGTAAAGACAGAAAATTCATCTTCTGTGGGATTTTTTATGTTCAGTAAGAAAGAACACTATGGAACATTGAGCCAGTGTGGCTCCAAAATGGAAAGTAACAGAGTACTGTGACCAAAAGAAGGGTTGCTACTCTGATCAGGAATAAATAAATGGGGGAGATGCTTTTGTGGGACCAAAGCACAGGTAAGACCTGTATCATCTAAGACATTTTCTTCTTGAAAGCATTGGATTTCTTCTGATCCAGAACAAAGTGTGAAGTTCTGGGTTCTTACTCAGTCCTCACTTCAGCAAATACTCATCCAAGCTCATGCCAGAACTGAAGTCTTCAGCCATGAGATTGCTCTCAAATTCTCATAAAATGCATTGCTTTTTCTTTCTCATCATATCATGTCATATCATATCAAGACAGTGCAAACATCAATGTTGTTTAATGAACTGTAATGGCAGCTCATTGTTTCCAGGCAATAACTTTTTATTTAGCTCTATTATGCAAAGATTAATATTAGAATGATAACTTCATCTGATTATTATTTTTAAGCTGTCCCAATTTTATGGACGTTGTATGACTAAATTGTATTTGTTCTTCTTTTTCCCCGTGCAAGCACAGTTTCCCTAATATTAAATCTTCCAACATCCTGCATCCTTTCTATCAGGGTGTGCTGTTGCTGAGCAACACCAGATTTGCTCTTTAAAATTATCCAGGTTTCTTTAGCCAGCTTTGTGAGTTGGTGCAGCAGGGAAGCAGTAATATGTCTAAATGCTGTAAAAATATACATACTTTTAATTCAAACTATTTATTAATGTTTCTTGTCTTTGGGCCATCATTCATGGGTATGTGGCTATACATTTAAAAATAATACAGTTTCACATAGTTTTTAAATTCTGCTATGAGGATTTTGTAATTATATAACTGTACTTGTATAACATACATTAACTCTTTATACATAGGTGCAAGAAGAGAGAAAAATTAAAACATACATGTACTTGGGAAAGTTCTTATCAGAGACACTATTAATTGATTTTTCCCCTAAGGCAATATATTTAACTTAACTGTCTAGATGGCCATAAAAGTTGACAAAATCTTTCTTTTGACTTTATAATTGAGTGTTGTAGGAGTTCATTTCCTGTAGATTAAGTGGAATTAACTATTTCAATGCAGACGCTGATATAGGACCCCGTATGTTCCAAATGTTTTATTCTTTAGTGTCAATTTTTAATGACAAAAGCAAAAAAAATTCATTACTTACTTTATTGAACTGTTCCTGTGAATATGACCATTACTAGCAAGGTGATAAAACATGTGTGTAATATTTGCACATACGGGCAACATCTGATTAGAGGGGTTGCAAAGCAGGAGAGAGGCTGAGGTCTTGCTTACCTGGTGGAAGCTCAGACTGCTAAGAACCCTGGTGAAAACTGGGAACCTCAGCCTCAGCAGAGGATTGTCAGTGCCTTTCAGCTCCTGTGCCACAGCACAGGAATGCTTTGGGAGGCAGGAGCCTTGAGCATCTGAGCTGTGTACCAGGAGCTGAGTCTGTGTGAAGCATGTTCTTCCTTGTGTTCAGCAGAAAGTAATGCTAGCCTGAGTTCAGGCTGTTAGAACAAGGCACTGAGAGAGCACACCAGTGGCAATAAGTTTGGAAATGGAGCTGCACTTTCAGGCATAGAAAGGAAGAGGTTGGACTGCAGCTTCACACCTGCTTTCAGTGGATTTTCACCTTGCTGTTGCTAAACAGAGCAATATCTTCGGTCCCTGCCCTTCATTGTCAGCAACATATGTTCACTGTTCTCCAGAGCTGGTGCTTGTAGAGTTTTGCAATGAGTTTATCAGGGAGCTTATTTGACTAAAAATGAATATTTGAGGGGGTCTTGCTGGTTTGGTTTGCAGTCGCATCAGTTTCTGTGTCAGATTCACTGTGCAACCATGGGAGAGCTAAAGCCAGGGTTAGTGAGGGAATGAGAAGGAGCAGTTTCATAGAGAGGGGAATTTAGAAGTCCCCCATTTCCCTGGCAGACTGGGTTTATGCTGGATTAAAGCAGCTGTGTAACCATGGCCACAGATCTCCTAGGATAGCTAAAGGGTTTTACAGGTGCTCTCTGTGCTTTTCTGTGAAGCTTGTAAATACCTGCTTTGCAGAGGAATAATGCTGCAAGAACCTTGTGTGTGAACCCACAAAGGTTTATGGGATTTCTTTGCTGTGTGTGTGATATATGAAGAGGGAGTTCTGGGAAGATATTTTGCATAAACCAACAGTGTAGCCACCAGCTGAATGTCTAAGTGGAAGAATCTTGCCTATTCTCCATCATAGCTTCCTTCCTATTGACTCTCTTCTTGTCTGCTCAAGTCAATTTAATGATTAGAGATCAATTTTAAATTAAAAGCAGAGAATATCCAACCCCTGGAAGATGAAAAGAAGAAGGCAGTTGAATACACATGCAAAACACAGACAGCTAGAACAAATCCTCTGGCAGCCATTGCAGACGAGGCAAGGAAGAAAAGCACAGCAAATAATGATCTGAAAATGTTGATTACCACATTTTTAAAGCTGTGAGAGCTCCTTGAAAATGTTGACCCAAGCAATGATTACACCTAAGAGAAACAAAAGGTAATTACTTAGGAGATAATAAATCCAAGAAGGAAGGCAAAAGTAGTATCAGGGGAAAGTGTTAAAATGTTGTGCAAAGGATGAAAGGATATTTTAAGTCCAGATGTTCCTTTATGAATTTATGGGAAATGAGCCTGCATTTGAATAGTACTTTGAAAGCTCTCCAAGGAGAAAAAAAAAAGGGCATTTTAAAATTCTGTAATTCTAATATAGCTGGGAGAAGTCTTTTTGTTAATCAGCTCTCAGAAGGATGTTCTCAGATACAACTTTGTATTTCTCTTTAAGAATCTCATTTCCAGCAATGTTTGTATAAAGAATTGGCTGCACTTAGCTGGTATACTTGCACCACAATTTATGACACTAACAGGCAATATCTAGATGTGCTTTTTCCCTTGTGCTCTGCATATGGTTATTCACCTGTCTGCCATCTCTTTGCATGGGTGATAAGCTCTCTCTGGACAGAGATAATTTTTGATTCTGTGTTGCTACACAAGTTGTGTGTCTGGGTCCCAGCCCTTGGCTACGAATCCTGCTTTGTGTCATGACAAGGATAATGCCATTCAAATACCACCAAAATTTGTCATGCTTCCAAGTCTTCTGGCCTCTAACCTGTGCCCATAACAGTGAATTTCTGCTGCCATTTCTGAAGTAAGTTTGGCTGCTTTGGACTCCTGACCCTCCCTGACCCTATTTATCAAACTGAGTGACAGTAATTCCATTAAGTTGAGCAGTTAGTTGGAGAAGAGAAAGAGACAAAGAAGTGAACCACACAGGCTCAAAAAGTATTAAAATAAAGAAAATAACTCAATGTTTGTCACTAGAAAACACCCGAATGGTAAGATTTTTTAGTTAATCTCTTTATAAGATATTAAACAAGCAGATACTATGTGGTTTGCTGAATCATAGCAGCATGAAATTAAAAAAATAAAAAAAGAGACATAAATCCATGCAGTGGACATGAGAAGTGACATTGGACATGTTCCTCAGGATGAAAGACAAAGTCAGGTATACTATCTAGGTTCTAAAATTTCCAAGTCACCTTGAATTTAGTTTCCTTCTTAGTAGAGCATTGAAGGTATTTGCATGTGGCCAAAGTCTTTGGCAGCACCTTTCAAAAGCTGACAATTTTCTTACTGCCATTGGTTTACATTTTCACATTACCAGCATACAAAGTCTGGAAGAAAGACCAGGGCCAGTTAATTAAGTGGAAGAGTTAGCTGAAGGTGGAGGAAAAGTGGATTTGATAAATGAGGCTGTAGTTGTTTACTCAACAGTTAAAGGGAATAGAAGCTTCTGGCACCCTGATGCTCAGCCCTCTGCAGGTCAGAAGAGCAGCTCACCAGCTTGGTGTAATGTACTTCAGTTCTTATGAAATCAAATTATATCCACTCAGATAAGTAAACTTATGCTTAACTTAAATCATATTGCAAAGCATTAAAGAAAACATTTTTTTCCAATTACATGAAAATGAAGCTAGCAAAAGTCTTGAGTGATGATATTTTAATGATAAGCTTGATATTTCAAGATCTTTAATTTCAGTTTTCCAAAGTCACAAGTAGCCATGAATGCTGCACATCATTATCTAAAACAAATACTTCATGATTTCCCTAAGCACAGCCTGGAAATAATGATCAGTTGCCGCCTACAGAAGATAACAAACAACAAATACTGCACTGTAGAAAGAATGAAATTTTGCATTGAAGCACTTACCCTATGCCTCTTTTAATTTGCACATTATTCAGATGGTATCTAACAGAGTATTTATTTATATACCAAAAGTTAAACTCATTAAAAAGCACCACCACACAGACAACTCAAGATGTATATTTATTTTCCAAAATCTCATTAAGCTCAGGTACTTCTACATTTTCTTTCATAATAATGAAGCACATACAGAGTTTCTGCTAACACTGAATAAGGAATTTTTTAAAACAAGGTGTACAATTCTTAAAGGCAAATCTGTTAGGACAAATGTATTCTGCCTCCCTTTCTACTTTTGACTTAGTGATGTGCCAAGGACTTCCTTCCACCCCTTACCTGGTTCCCTTCTTCAGGTACACTTTACTACTACTACTTAACTTCAGATACTTAGCTATAATACAACTGTATATTATTAGTAATTGGAAGGGAGCATGAGAAACAATAAAAAAGGCTTCAAAGTATAAAGTTGCCTCTTAATGTGGAGTGTTCTGGGGGTTTATATAATTAAAACTGAAAGTAGATCACAGAAAGGCAGTTTGGAATTTGTCAGTCAAGTTATTCCCTCAGCAACATCATCATTTTATCACCCTGCCAGGAATGTGTGTATTTGTCCACACGTGTCAGTAACTCCTTGGTAGTAAACCTGTACTCACAGGTTTATATTCTATAGAATCTATAGAATCTATATTTATAGAAGATATAAATATAGAAAAATAGATAACATTTCTAATAAATAAACAAATATGTTGTTATTATATAAATATAAAAAACCCAGACAAACACCCCACTATCGATTAGCAATCGAAAAAAATGTATGAACTTTACATAACTGACTTATCTAAATGCTTTGGCCTATCATCAAAAGTTTTTCATTTTTCAAAGTTGTTTTCAACTGGAATGACATTTTGAATTCCTCCTAGTATGAGTAATTGGACTAAAGCCTGGCAAGTATTTGTTACATTGAAAAAAAGATTAAAAAAAGGTGCAACTTCCAGTGATTTTTTTGCTTTGTTTCCCCCCTCTTTTTCCTGAAAGGTTCTGTAATTTAACACAAAGAACAACATCAAAAGAAAGAAGTTAAATCTATCCTCTCTCTTCATTTTTGGGGACTTGTTAATATGACAATGATATTTATTTTTGGCTTTTTGAATTCTCTGCAGATTCACCTTATGTTCATTTATGAAATAGTCTTTTGAAGAGATGTTCAAAATTGAGATGTTTAATGGAAATGTGTGATTAACACCCAAGCTTACCCGAAATGTCCTGGGAAAAAATCTATTGTCTGTAACTGTGATTAAAGTATCTCTCTAAGTTCTATAGCCAAGTTTGCCAACTTCTTTATAGCTCAGTCTCCATTGCAGGGGGAGAGCAGGGGATTAAGGAGTGGGAGTTACAATTCTTTTCATTATTAATGAAAAGATAATAGTAATAGTAAAAGAAAAAGTAATAAAAGATAACTATTGTTTAATAACTATGTGAGGATGAATTCAGCAGTAGGGCTTGAAGACTAATGAATACATTAACTTTATAATCTTCCTAGAATTGCCATTTCCATAATCCAAGAATATTCCACTTAATCAGAACCATTATGGCAGTTCCTGATTCTCTTTTCCCAGGGGTAGTACCACAACCTGACATCACTGCCTGAGAAATCATGGAAAAAGTTGTCATTGTGTAACATGAATGTCCCTTCCCGTGCCCAGCCCAACATCTGTGCAGATGTGATGAAACTGAATTATACAGAACATGATGAGGCACCAGAATATTAACTGAGGAGGGGCCTGCTACAGCCAGAGATGTCTCTGCTCCTTGACATTTTACTTTGTACCAGAATAAGGGTGACTAAATTTTACAAAGCTATCAGCCTGTGGTAAGGCCTTGCTGCACAGTGCTCATAACCTTTGTTTAAAACCTGTTATTGAGTTTCTTTCTAGTGATGAGGTATTCACTGCTGAGAAACAATTCTGAGCACGATGATAAAACATTGCAGATGCCTAGCTGGGGATGTCCCTCTGTAAAGGTGGTGTTTTCTACAGCTGAAATATGTTATGCTAAAATACTCCCAGTAGGCCTAATTAAAACTGGGAAGCAAGTGAATGCCGTATTTGCCATCTTTAAGTTCTGATGCTCTTAACCTATAGTACATGCATTTATGCTTCAATAAAATTCATTAAGAACCCCATAACTCAGGAATAAATGGCAGAAATTGGATTCTGGATCACTGGATTATAAACCCGTGACAGTATTGTACAGTGGTTGTAATGAATTTCAGGAAACTCCTTCTAGTAACTTTAGGTTTAATCCAAAGAGTATCATAAAACACTAAGTGGTCCTTTATATGAACAAATATTGAGTTTTCTTCATGTTGTTGTATATGTGAGGTACTGGCATACAAACCACAGTAACGAGAGAATCATTTTCCCAAGGCATTAGAGTGAACTAAAAAGAATTTCTAAAAGGGAAATGTCCTTGACTCTCTGCCTTCAGTGTGAATGACTGAATGCAGTAATCATTGCTCTCCTGTTTGGTTTGATATTGGCTTTTAGATTTCCAGTTTCACAGCAGATCTTACTG
This sequence comes from Peucedramus taeniatus, assembly GCA_013400575.1. NCBI lineage: Eukaryota > Metazoa > Chordata > Aves > Passeriformes > Fringillidae > Peucedramus > Peucedramus taeniatus. The sequence continues at coordinate 981,119 of WBNO01004080.1, forward strand.
GATTGAGACACAAAACTTTAGGTCATCATCTTTGTTTTTGTTCTATCCTCTGCATTCATTTGAGGCATTGCATTCAGATTCAGATCTCTTGCTGAAAGAGTTAGTTAGTTAGAATTAGTTACATACTAATTAATAATTACTTATTAATAATTAAGAATTGATACTCCGTATTTTAATATGAGAAGAAGAGAAGCATTTTAAAGACAGTATTTCTTTGGCTAAATAGTTTTCTTAATTATTATAAGACCATCTACTCAATACCTTATTGACCTTTAAGCACATATAATTGTCATGTTCTAGTAGACAGTCTTCATTTTTCTTGATTGCTTTTCAGTTTTCTACAGGACTTGTGTATCGACAAGCTCTTTAAATAGTAGCTTGTATCTTTAGTGTTTATTAGGCTTTCAAATGCCTCCCGTGTGTGTCCACATGACCTGGAGCTAAGGGCTGGCTGCTAGGCAGGACAGTGACCTCTAATGGTAAATGAGCAGCTCGCAGAATGAATTGCAGCGACTTTTCTCATTATACTTGTAATGAAACTGCCTTTTCTGTGCCTTTCTTCAGGGCCACAGGAGGCACAGGCAGAGCAGTGGTCTCCCAAGGCAGCCAGAGAATTGGGGGCAGCAACCAAGAGCCCTGAGCCACTGCCACTGGCAGGCTCTTGCTGCTGCCTCAGGAGAAGCTGGTGTGTGTAACACGGTCTCTGCAGGTGTGACAGCAGAAAGCCCTTTGCAAAGCCTGTCACCCCATTTTGTATCATCTCATCCCTTTGAACGGTGCCAGAAGAAGCCAAGTTTTGCTCCCTTTCCAGGTCTCTGCCTGGTTTTCCCCTTCCTGGGAAAGGTGTGCCCTGGTCACTCTCCTTTCTCATGTCAGGGATTCTTGGTTGTACTGGAGTGCTGAGAAGCCCTGGGCCAGTTTTGCTGTTCCTAAAGAGACATTGAAAGCTTTTTATAGAAGAAGGTACTGTCTAGAACACAGCTTGAAAACATGAGACAGAGGTCTGATTGAACCTAGAGAGATGAGCTTGGAAGTAATGTGATAATCTCCTTTTTTTTTTTCTGGTCAAATATGGCAAAACTTTTACCACTTTGTATGAAAAAATCATGACCAGCAAAAATTCAACTCTGTATCTAATGTATAGAAATCATAGCTTTGTGATTATATTGAACATTTGAATAACATTTCCCTTTTGTCTTCATAATACTTGATCACATTATAAAATTGCCTATTACTATTGGAACTGGGATGATGCTGTGGTGGGAGGTACCACACAGATGTGCTACACGTGGATCTTTCAGCTCCAATCCCACCCTGGTGCCATCAGTATCCATCAGCATCACACAGTGCTTGCTTTGCACTCGTGGGTGTAATCATCAGGTCAAGATGAGAAACATTTGTCAAGGTGGAAGCTGATCAAAGTAAATGAGCACATTTCTTCCCCAGTGTAATCCTGAGCTTCCTGGGCTGCAGAGTTTGATTTGTTCACTTTTAGCTGTGTGGGAAACTGGAGATGGTTTAGCCAGGAAATGTCCCAGAACCTCGAACAGGAACTGCTCTTCAGCTGCTTTGGCTGAAATTACCCTGTATCTCAGGAATGTCATCTTTTATTTTTTGCTGAAATTCACATCTTGATTTTTCTAACAGTTGGCAGAGATTTTATTTTGCCACTTGGTGTATTACTTAGATATAGGCTGCAGATATAGGCTGCAGTTCCCAGGAACTCAAGGTTTTTCCCACTTATTTCTAATATTAGTTTTTAATTTTGTGTGTTTCAGATTCTGGTTTT
>WBNO01004080.1:982921-1014134 GCA_013400575.1 Peucedramus taeniatus
CCAAATCATTATGATCTGATTTGCTTTTAGCAGTTGTAACAAGAATATTAGTGTTGACACCTTCTGGTTTCATCAGTGAGATTGTCAAAATTAATCTGAAATCTCAAATGTATTCCTGACTGATTGCTTCTGTGCTGAAATCAGAAGGGGTTTATTATTCTAATTTTTTTTGCAATACTTGATCTTGAATATTTCTAGCATTCTGGGTAAAAATGTTGTGAAGAAATCTGGGAGTTGAGCCTTAATTTAAAAATGGATTTCAAAGAACAGACTGTTCTTGTACACATCACTGGATAGATACACCATTGAGAACATATCAAATGCTTGTACTAATATTTAAGGCTCCTATTTTAAATATAAATAAATAATCTAGATTAGTTGGGAACTGGTAATCAGTAGACTGAAGAACTTCACCAAAATAACCAAATTTCCACCATGGGTTTTTTCTGTAGTAAGAATAACACTCTTGCAGAGACTTACTATAACAGCCAAAGGAGAAGGTAACAGAGTTTGTAAATCTTCCAAAATCTATTCCTTGGTGAAGTCAGAAAGTATAATATTTTAAGACTTGTATGATGGAAGAGAGTAGATTAAAAGTGTGCAGAAGGTCATGAAAAATGTATTTTATAATTCTTTCCTGTTAGAGTATTCCTTTTTGTCAAAATTGCAAACCTCAGGTTAAAGTTATCAACTGAGATTGAAGCTAAGGAAGCACAAGCAGGGCTATATGGGCCTTCGTTGTGCTCAGTATAAGCATATTAAACCAGAGTGATTATCCTGGCATTTTCTAATCTACACTAACTGGATCATTTGGGTATAGACTTAAAATTATTTGATATAATAATTAACTCTCCCAAATATATTTTTCCCGAGAACTACTGGAAGATTTAACTAATAAACACTCTGTGACAATTCCCCAATATATATATAAAAAAATCCAATTGCTGTTACATAATCCTGTAAAAAATTGCAAGAGGTTAGGTTGTCAGGAAACTTCAGTGGAGTTTCAACTTTAATGAGAGCAATTACATTGAGTGCTCTTGTATAGTCAGTAACAGAAGATATAAACATTTACTGTTCCTCAGTTGTTGTAAAGCAATTATTTATAATTTACTATTATTTTTTTGCCTGCATGTTTCCATCTTTTTATATAGCATATGTGTGTATTAGATATAAATAAAATTTAATAGGATATAGGAAATACATGTATTTCTGTGGTGCTGTTTCCATCAGTTCATGTGTAATATTTCGTACTCTCTGATGGACTTTAGAAGTTGGAATGAACTGTTTATACTTTGCCTTTAAAATCCAATATGACACGTGGTGATATGGAGAATAATATGGAGAATAATAACTTAGTTTAATCTAAAAAATTTGGTTAATAATCCTTTGTAGATGTGACAAATACAGATATATATACACTCCAGATTTGTGTATTAATGTTTCTGCAAATTAGGAGTGATTATGTTTTAACAAGGCACAAACAGTGAATAATATAATAACAACACATTTCATCTGTGTTCTGAAATGAACATCAATGAACAATAGGAAGCTAATAACTGTGTAGTGTATTTGGAACTTCATAATAATTTGAGTTTCTCTGCAGTCTTTCTGGGGAGATCTGTGTGTGTGTTCAGCAGTGGCAGAGTGAAAAAATAAAAAAGTGCTAACGATTAAACTCTACAAACTAATATACAGGAATAATAAAAATATTGTAAATGACCTGACCTTTGAGGTGCAATTATACACTAACTGTGGTGGATTATTAAATTTTCCTGTGTGGTTCTATCAATCCAGCTTGAAAATGGGCGCTGGGAAGTGCAAACAGAAGAACATTGCCACGCACGGATGTGGGTGCAGGTGCACACAGAAATAGCTGCCTGCTTGTATCCTGCCTCTGTGGTGCCACAAGCCTCATTCTGTGGGAGCTCAGAACCTGAAAAACAAAAACCTCACCCAGTTAACAAGAAATACATTTCCAAAGCTGTTTTCAGGATCTGCCACCCATCTCAGTGAGGTGGAAACAGAGTCTGTTTGATAACTGCAGTGGCCTATGAGGAATCCAGGTAAAACCCTGGTGCACTCCAGGACCCAGCAGAATCCCTGTGCCAGGTGTGGAGAGCTCTGTAGAATGGTGGAGCACAGCCCACCTCAGTGTTAAGAATATCCTGTATCTGTTCTCTAAGTCCTGGAAGAACTTCTACATGTGTCCTTGATTTTACAATAGTTTATGATCTCCCGTTAAGATTTTATAAAGTGAAACTTGGATTTTCACAGAACGTATCTTCTAAAAGAAAGCTTTAAAAATCACTAAGAAATGTTGTGACTTGAAAAGTGTGTGTGCAGTCATTGAATTATACAGCACCCAGAGACACAAATCAGTCACACAATATTATTTAGGCAACATGACTTAAGTTTTTAAGTTCTTGAATTTGAAAGTCTTTATTGCAAGCATGAATATGCACTATTTAAAAGACAGAGAAAATCTGTGATGAAATTTTTTTTGTGGCTTGTGCCTTGAACCACAGATTTTGTGGAGAGAACATACTTGTTATATGAAAGTAAACAGTTCAAATTTAGGGCAATAACCACTTGGAAGCTTAAAGAGTCTTGATATAATGAAATTCTACAATTAACCTTAAAATCTACCTCTGTAGAACTGCAGATTAATCAGTTTTATATCTCAATCAGCCATGAACAAGCAATTCCATGCATTGAAGAAAAGAATAGCAGATTTCAGCATAGCAATAAATTGAATTCTTAGTGTATCTGTAATGGGAAATTTAATCCTGTAATTCCTCTGTGTCACTAACTTGACTCTAGGTCATGGTAAAGGATCCCCAAAAAATTCTTAATCTATTCAAAACCCATATTAGATGAGATGGTTGTGCATGTCTTGTTTGACAAGTGTGTGTTATTTAGAAACAGCTTTTACTTAACTGTAAGCATCATAATAGCTGACAATAGCATTGTAAGTCACTGGTAGGTTGGAAGCACTATTACATTTGTCAAAAGCACTCCGATACAGATTTTTAAATTTGATTTAATTTTTACATCCTTCAGAATTTCAGCTGGAACTGGAAAAGGAGCTTGATTTGCTGCATTGTGGGAACAGAACACCTAGTAATCCAAGTAGACAAAAACCTACAATGACAAAACAGGGAAAGGTTTTTTAAAAAAGTAATTTCTAGGAAACTATCAAGGATGTGAAGTTTCAAATTCATGCAGTCAATAACTGCATTTTATATAACATAGCTGTGAAATTTTATTGAGTTTGGAGGGGACACATTTAAGGGTTAACAGTGTTCAGCACATGGTGTCCACAGTGGCTCTGAAGTCAATCAAGTATGAATTTGTACGTCTCATGCTGAAGGAGAAGCGCGATGTGATGTGACGGGTTTTCTGCCTTTCTTCTTGAAACAACCAGATTTATTTGAAATGGGTGAGCTGTTGTGCTCAATCTGTTCACAGCAGCTCCCTTCCTATCTTCATACTTAGCTGCCATTAACATTAACTGCAGGTATGCACAGAGAAAGGAAATTAAATGTCTTAATTTTCTTGCATCTGGTAGGCAGCTGTACTCTAAAAGCACACCATAGAGGAGAGTGAGGAGAGAACAGCACTTCCTTTTATCTCCTGATCCCTGCTGTAATAAACACAGGGTAGGGAATGAAGTATTACAATATCCAACTACTGCTGAAGATTTTACAACTAAACCTCTGGACAGCATGGTTGAAAGGAATTAGCAAATTGCTGTTCAAAACTCACTGTGGACAAATTCAAAAGGTACATGGCAGCTTGGGAACATCCCAACCATACAACTGGTCAGAGTTAATGTGGGAAAATACGTTCTTTTTCCAGTTTGTACATATTTATGTTGAACCTGTGGCATTCCTATTTTTTTTTCTGAAAGTAAGACAGCAGCATCATTTTTCTCAACCACCTCTGTACCCAAGAGTCTAAAATTAGCTCGGTGTTATTAAGCATTGCCTGTGACAGGATCAGACTCATAGCACCAGAGACCAGGGCTGCTGGCTCATAGAGAAAACCAGGTGAAGGAGGGATTTGTTGATGTTATAAACTGTGACTGAGCTGCCCACAGCTGGCTCAGACACCCTCTGTGTGTGCAGCCACACAAACACAAACACACATTCAGTGACCAAACACTCAATGCAGATCACAATAGAACGAGTTATCAGGGCATTCTAGGACCCAGTCAAGTTGGTGTTTACTGCTCTGTTGTGGATGCAATGTTTTACCTTGGGTGCATGTTCATGATCAGACTGAGGTGCTTTGTGATGAATGGCCACTGATCTCCCATTCTTCAGCCTGCCCAGGGCAGAAGGTGGGACAGCCTATTTTGGTGACAGTGCAGTTTTAGATTGGATTAAACTGATTATGAAACCACATCCTTACACAGCAATGTCAGTGTAATAGGAATGTAGACAACAACTGCATTGTCATATGAATGAGCAAATTATTTTCTTCAATAAAAATACTAATTTTTTTATCCTAACACATCTTTCCATGTCCTGCAATTTGTCATTCACCATAGTGCAGCTGCAGCAATATTCCTAACATCCTAACATCCATTATACATGGATGTTTAACAAAACTTGTCTTTTACCCAAAAGACCTCACTATCTGATCAGGAAAGAATAAGCTCCAACCTCAACTAATCCTTTTCTTTCAGCTCCTCATTCAGATTAATATGTGCAAATTCCCTCACAGAGTCCCTGACTGCTTCTAAATTTTTCCATCTGTGGACACAACTTTCTCTTAATTTTGTTTGCAGTGGAGAGCTCATCTTGGTGTATGCATTTTCAGCACATCCAAATAATCATCTTTGTTTTTCAGTTTCTGTATAGTTTTGAAGAATTGCCAGTTTACAAGTGGTCAGACTTGTCAGACAGTACTCAGTGTGTGCTCTCTAGTAGACTGTGATGATTTTTGCAATTTTACTATGTGAAGATTATTCTAAAAGGGAAAGTGGGCACTGACAATTCCTCAGAGTTATGTGGTTATTTTTGCTTTGGACTCAAATAGGCCGGTCCCTAGCCACAGTGGCAGATATATCATCTGAGTTATGTAATAAATTTGTCACTTTTAATTCTATTTGAGAAGATTTAAAGAATTTAGGGCTTTATGATTTGGGACTCAGTCAGTACATAGTGTTCTTTCTGCACCGAGGGAGGAATAAAAGGTCCTGTTTTATGACTTGGCTGGTTGTCCTCCCTGTGATAGTTTTCTCCAGTGTGTGTGTTTTTCTTTGGTAGAATTATGGATGACAAAAGGGAACCACAAGTAGCAAATTGCCAATTGACAACTTGACTTTAAAGATCAGAATGAAGTGAAAACTCTTTCAACAAGTGTAAACACCTAATTCTTTTCTCACGTGAGTGTCAATCAGAATAACTCCTGTGAGCCTGCAGTGATTCAGCTCAAAATAAAAGATGTGCAGCAGCATCATTGTCACTGTTTCCAATATGATGCTGTGTTTGATGGGACATGGTAAGTGATGCTAGAATTAAGACATTCTGAATAACAGCAGGGGGTAATCTCAAGAACTAAATTTAAACAGAAGTACAGCCCAGACTTGTCTTGTTCCATTTGAAAGATGGGATTCTTAGTGCATCTAAGCTGGCTGTGCAAAATCCAATTACTATTAAATAAATGTTTAAGGTAACAATTCTGCTGAAGCCAGTTTGAGCCTCTTTGAAGCAGATCTCAGCTAACTTCTCTTGCTTTTGCTTGTTTGCATTTTATTGTCCCATCTTGTGCTCTGCATAGCTTGAGAATCACAGTCAGCTGACAAAAATTCCTGCTATAAACAGAAAACCTTTTTTCACTCAGTTTCCAGAGAGTATAGTGCTTCACTGAAGCAAGGGAGACCTTCCCAAAGAACAGGGCACTGCAGAGATCAAGAGTATAATTGCTTGGCTGCTGAGTACCTGAAAGTTTCTACAGGGCTTTTGAATGCCTTGGCATAAGGTGGGGTAAAACATAGGTCATGTTTACAGGGTGTTATTATTCCTCTGTAATGATGCCAGTGTGCCTCTGCTTTCCTGTGGGAATGCTCTGTTCCAGAATAATCCTTTAAATCCTTTATTTGAAAATAGAATGCCTGCAGAAAGGAGAAACATGACAATACTTGGGGTGTGATATGTGTTCATCTGCAGCTCTCCTGGGTCAGTATAGCCATGCAGGCAAGATTTTATCATAGTGTTTAAAAACCAGAAGTGTTGAACTGATATACCTGAATCTTTCAAAGATATCCTCCCCATGTTAAGAGTATGTGATGTAGTAGGCAATGCTCTTTTAAAAACATTCTCTCAAATGCCTAATGTTATTTTAAAAAAAAATTTCATATACAAATCAAAGCTACACCATTACAGCTGCTGTCTTATCTCCTTTATATCTCTCAAAAATCCTTTTCAGCCTTCATGCATCTTCTAGGTGTCCAGATCCAGCTGGTGAGCTTTGACTGTCCTATTCATTCTTTGTCTTCTTTTACCTCATATGATCACATAATTCCCAGTGCCAGCTATTTGAAATCCACCCTTAGAAAGAAACAAAATCTAATGGAACACAAAGCATTTTCTAGCAAATATATCCAACTTCTCATGCTGTTCACTTGCCTGCATCTCATCACCTGTTTCTCTGTTCACTTGCTTGACACTAAAACCTTCTGAGGCAGGGCTGGGATTTATTCTGTGTTTGCATGGCAAAGGGGTGATTTTTCTTGTGCTCCAACTACTGGTAATATATATATTTTCACAATAGTAATGAAGAAAGGTCCTATTACTCCAGAGAAGAAAGAAAAAGAAAAAATATAGCTAAAAGCAATGATGGCAGAGATGCAGGATTCAGACAGAATGAAAGTAGAAAGATGGAAGAATATGCTGGACTTCCCAAAACTCCACAGTTATATAACTTCATATAAATTTCAGAGGAGTGTGAATTTATGTCCATATCATTATCAGATCATTCTACTTTATTAAAGTAGAATGATCTACTTTTAATTAAAAAAAACCCAACCAAACCAGCTCCTGAAGAGTGTGTTTATCCTTGCAGAGTTCTTTCAATAAAACAAAATGAAAGGCAACAGCTAAGTCAGTATTCTGTATCTCTCAGGTCTACACAGGTCAGAAAAAGAAAAGGAAAAAAGGGATGGAGTAAAACTGTCTGATCTCATTTTACACTCAGACCTGATTAAGGTTTTACATAAGATGATCAGTTGCAGTAACCCTATACAAATATAATAAAGACATAAAAAAGGCATAATAAATGGAATTTTTAATTTATACTTGTCAAATAGCAACTCTAACTTACTAAAAGCTCTCCCCTGACTGAGATTCACTAAAACCGGATTAAAATCTGAAGTAAAGCAAGTGGAAGCTAAAATAAAAAAATTATTTCATTGATTATTGCAGTGTGTTGGGACAAAACACAGTTCTTTGAAACAGATCAAAGCTGCTATAGGGTCATGACTTGCTGTGGCCAGGAAGAGGTGAGCAATTTTAATTTTCCTTTGGCTCAACAAAACACATTCAGCAGATCATTTAAATCAGATGAATTCATCTGATCCCAGCACTCCTTGTTATCCCTCATGAAATCAGTAAAGGAAGGGAAAGAATAATGGACTGAAATGAAACATTTTCAGTACCTTTGCCAGTGTCATTCATGTCCTCTCCAGAAGGGAAGTACCACAGAAATCAGGAAGCTCTTCTGCTGATCCCATCACTCTTTGGAGGCTGGAGGTAAAAGTCACTGGCCATGGTCGGCAAGATTCCCAGAAACTTGACTGAGTAATCAATAGGGTTTAAGAAGAAAAAAAGAGGATAAAAGTAATTCCATAGGAATTCTGTCACCATTCACTAAACCAAGCAAGTAATAGCAGTCTTTCAGTTGAATTTCATTAAATTTTGGATGTGGCCTTAATAAAACATGGTGCTTCATGGGGCCACCACAAAGCACTTAACTAGATCTGTCTTTGGGAGGATGTTTATATTGCCTGAATTCACTATTGACAGAAATACTGACTGAATTACAGCTGGCTTAAGTGAAAACTTTCTGCCTCTTATCTCTTTCCTTATGGAATCATTTTACAGCCTTAAGTGAAAAACTAATCTCTGTAAGATTTTTGAAACTTCTTATAAATTTTAGTGAGGAATTATATCCCTATCAAATTCCATTGAGAATTTGAAAGGCCTGTTACAAATGTGGAATTCTCTGGCAAAATGAAGAGTTCTCCAAATGTGTTCTACAGAGTCCAATGATATTTAATTGAAACCTTGTTTTTTCATTCTACTGGTTACTGAAATCTTTGGTTACTCAAATTAATGGAGCAAAACTGTTTTTCAACACTCATTGTCTCTCTGGTAGCTGCAACCCATGTCAGAAACCACTGAGCTCCAAGGCAGGAATAAGGGCATGAAATTCCATTGAATTACATGGAATTGTCTCATGTTGGCTCTCCAACTACAGGCCTCAGGTAGTTTTGAAAACCATTATGGTTCTTCAAGCTTTTTCTTGCATAGGAGCCAGGTCCTACTCTTGGCAAATCTAATTTAAGTTTTTTACATGTTCCTCTGAAATATTTCACTGACCATTTCAGGTCAGTTCTTCTGGATGCTAGGTTCTGAACCAGCTACTTAAATCCTTGTATTTTTCTTATGGAAAATCTATTTCTTTTTATGTAACTTTCCATTGTTATGGCTGGAGATGTCAGCAGGGAAGTAAAATTTTGCAACAGTTCTCCATATTTCACAGATGTTGATTTGCCCAGAATTGAAGCAATGAAAAGTGTCTGCAGAATCAGGTGTCCTAGCTGAAAATGAATATAATAGAACATAAAATATAAGAAACTCAGCTGTTTCATACTGCATCTTGGAAAAGCAGGCAGTAAAAACCTATTCTAAGAGACATTTAGAAAATGTGATTAAAAATTATTTCATTTATTTAATTTTCATCCAGGGACAAAATGCAGTTATACCTGAGTGTGACTGCCTCTGCTGTGATACTTTCTGTAAAAATAGGCATGGATCAACTTGATCCCTCGTATAATTATATGGTATTAAACTGTCAAATATGCTTAGCACACACACACAGAGACAGGAGGTCATTTGTAGCAGCAAAGACTTGGAACATGGAGTCTTCTGCAAGTGGTTGTTGTTTTATAAGTGATAGTTGTCACTTCAATAGCTCCTCTGTTGTCAAGACTTTTGGTTGAAGCATGTGAAGCAATTCCTCGCTGGGCTCAGTGCTGTTATTGACTGGGGGATGGAGAGAACGTGCTGTTGCTGGGAGACTGAGAGGGAGAGGCAGAAGTAAAACATGGCAGGTGGAAGCAGCATGTGGAAATGTGGAAATGGTGGTGCTCCCTTTCAGTCTGAACAAGATGTCCTTGGTTTTTTGTTAACATGTGCCTGTTGTAGCATTCTTTGCACAGGTTGGGGAAGGAAGTGCTTGGCTGTCTTTGGGAAGTTATGGTGTGGTCAAAGCACAATGAGGTGTGATTGCAAATAAAATGTTACATTACTGGCAGAATGTTAGGGGAGAAAATGTTATACATGTGTCAAGAGCAAGAGAACTATCTAAATAGTGATTTTATATTTTTTTCTGTTTATTTTGGGTAAAGATGTACCCATTTAATGGACTGTGGGGTAGCAGAACAACCAAAAAACCCCAAACAAGAGAAAAAAGGATAGAATAACTTGGGATGAAGTATCTCAGTTTTTAATCAGAGGATTGTCAAGAAAGTGCCATGACCATCATTCCAGACAGAGGTCTACAGATGCTACTAATGCATAAATAAAAAAAATAAGGGAAAGATAAAGAAGAGGGACAGAAAGCATATTGGAAACTATTTATGTTTTGAAGAGCAGGGCATAGTGTTGGTGCATCATGTTCATCCTGATGGAGCAAACATTTTTAAAAAGGAGATGGTAGGAGATAAAAATGACAGGAATTTTTACTTAGAATAAATGTGTACATGATGGCTGGCATCTTGGTGTGAACAAAATCACGTTGTCCAGAATGAAAAAATTCAGATAAATTTGCCTAAGAGTCTAAAAGATCCTGAATGAAGCTCTAGAATTTATGTCCTCTACAATCTGGACACCAAGGGAAACCTTTAACCCATATTCCTCAATGGCAGAACCCAACAAAATGACAAATAATGTTTTTGGATTAGGGCCAGCTGAGTTTTCCTCTCATGCCCCCAACTAATGTAGGATCTACAGGGAGTATGTTAAACCTAGAAGTCAATAAATTTCTTACTTGATTTGGAATAGAACTGGCAGGGAACCGTAGGAAGTATGAACTTTAATTTTAGATATCCATTCCAAAGATAAAAAGCTTTTTGTCTTCCAAAGGACAAACTGACCTAGGATGTTACAGAAATCTGGTTTTTTTTAGTACTCACATAATGGGAAATGAAAAGTTCCTTTTTTCAGTGGTGGAGATTACAGAAAAAGAGCTAAGGACCTTCACATGGGAAGGAATATGTTAAAGCAATTTAAATATAGCACAACTTCCTTCGTGTGCTGTCAAGGAGGCAGGCTGTTGTTTTTTGTCTTCTGAGGATGAAGAGGTAGTAGGGGGTAATCTGGCTGCTGTAGCTCATGGCTACAGTCAGATGATCTGAGACAGTATTTATGCCAACATGTAAAAATATAGTAATATATAAGGGCTGTACATTGAACCATACAATTAATACTGGAAATCAAAGATATGACACTGAAACTGCTGTAAAATAGTTTCCCAAATTAATATGTGCATCAAATAATGAAGAGTATACTTCAAGGTACAGTTTTAGGTAATATTGGAGGTACAATTGACTGTATAATAAAGCAAGGATCATAGCCTAAATAGATTTGGGATTAAAGCAAAAATGAAAGTGAGGAGAGTGCTGCCAAGAAGTTAAACATGGAAAGGGAGAAATGTGCCCTGGAATCATGCTGTGTTTCATACTGCAGAGCTTTATTAGAAGGAAATATTTCATTAATGAAGTCTGGGGCAGAGAAATAGTGAAATATGCCAAAGATGACTATAATAGGTAACAACACCCAGAGAATAAGGGCAAAACCCTGCCCTTTGGATCCAATGAACTTTTGCCATTGATTGAGTAGGATCAACATCTTCCAAAAGAAGTCACAAGTGGGAAATCCCTATGAGAAATGTCCAGATTAAATGCACTGAGGACATTTACATTTGGATACCAAAACTTCTTAAAAAAATTAGTTGTTAAACCTGACCCACTGAATACAAATTAAGAAAGGAATTGCTGGCCATCCAAAGTTGCTCAGTCCTCATTCTGCCAGCCTTACTCTGAAGTAAAATCAATAGGACTCTTCAAAGGGCAAGGTACTGCTCACTATAATGCAGTGACTTGCTAAAATACATTAGAAACCATTTCTGGTTTAATTTAATTCTGGCTGTCTAATTTCTGCAAATGTGGATGACAAATAACTTAGTGAATAAGGTGTTATTTTACATATGTTCACTTGAAGTCATTCTAGTTTCCAAGCTTTGCTTGTGATGTAGAGTTTCTGTGATCCCTTGGCACATCACAACTCTCACTGCAGCTCAGCCAACGTAGGTACTCTCATTCCAACCTTCCTTACACTAAGAATAACTGCAAAACAAGCTCATGTCCAAAATTCATGAAACCTTTTGGGGTCATATGTGTTTGGAGTGATGCCCAGCATATGCATTGCAAACTTTCAGCATGTTGGAAATGCTAATACATTTTAAATATATTCCATCAGATTCAGCCAAGACATGCCTATGAGCACAGAATGATGCAAAAGGGAGGATGTGCCAATTAAAGCTAGTAGCAAGTCACTTCAGTGTAGGCAGAGTGCTGCTTTCTTCCAGGTGAAAATCCAGCTGAATGACATATCCACAAGTCATCTGCTCATTACAGAGCATGGCAGGAGGAAATCTGGCTTGTGTTACAATTTATTGGCAAAATGTCTGCAGAAAGTGAATCAAAGCAGCATAGGCAAGAATTAATGGAAAACCTCTGAGTTTCCTTTGCTTTGGCTTCTGGAACAGGCCAGCCTTTAGCCATGTCAAGGGAAGCACACCAGAAATCTCCATGACACATAAGGAGATGTAATGCTGTGGTACAACCTTTTGGCACCATCCAGCACCAAAAGAAGAAAGAAATTTAAAGAAATTCTTCTAGGAGCTGCAGTGCCAGGTTCATTGCTGTGCATCCCCCCCTCCCCATGCCCTGTGGTGCTGGACACAAACGTGGCTGGCAGATAAATGATACATGGGAGCAGAGACAGGGAGAGAGGCAGTAGTGCTGGAGCCTGGAGTTGCCCTGGATAAGGGAGGACCTTGGTGTGAGGCTCACACTCAGGTTAGCTGGCAGGTCTTGAAGGCTAAATTTTAAATTTAAATGGACAGGTATTGGAATTGCAGATATTGGCACTCTATTTTGGGAATTGAAACAATTAGTACATAACTTTACCTGACTGTTTTAGTGATGGCTGTTGTCCTTTTCAGATGGAGACAGGGAACACTTGTGAAGAACATGACAGTATTCAGCTATAGGGAATCAGAAGGATAGTCCCCAAAACCTAAAAAAAACAAATAGGTTAGAGAAATTCCTAATCTTTTAGAGACTATTTGTAAGCAGTGGAATTATTTTACCATGGTGCATAGTCTCTCAGCCTTACATTATTCTTTTAGCAGAGAATTCCACCTGGAAGCTGTTGTAGGTAGAGAGTGAAAGAGGAAATAACACTGTCTACATTTTGCAAATGGAAAATTAAAGAATGGTGCTCAATGGCTAGATTTGCAAAGTTAGTTATTTAAAATCCCCTGGAGTCGGATGTCCAGATGCCCATAAAAACCTTGCCCTGAGCAACGTGCCCAAGGTCACAGGGGAAGTCTGTGGCAGAACAGAAATTTAAATCAGCTCTCTTACTCTCTTAAACAACATCATATTTCCTTTGAATTAAGCCATACTTTTCCAGCCAGATATTGCTGAGCTCTTCTGGTTTTATGAAGACCCCAATTCTATAGTAAAATCCATGTCTCCCTCAGCTTCCTTTATGGCAAAAGCAAGACACTAAAGTTAACCCACTCATACCATCCAAATTTAGGTATTTAATTCAGCTGCCTGCAATAGGACCTCTGAGTCTGAACATAACCAGGGAAGTATAGAGTGAGCAGGGTTAGGTAGTGAGGATGCTCTGAATTGCTCTCTCCAGACTCCATTGACTGTATTGGGTGTCCATTCTACTACAGTGCAATGTCAGATAGTTGCCTAAAATGAAGAGCCATTGGAAATAGGGGGATTTTTACCTCTAAAGGAAAGTGAGGCAGAAGGGAAAAGAGACAAAGTCCTTAAATATGTTTTTACTCAATGTATTTTGAAGTACCTGCTTTATCTGCCACACTCAGTATTCAAACAGAAGAGAAAAGTGAATAATTTTTAAGAACTAAATGTCACTTTGTGAAGTCAGTCTGAAAATCAATTAAAGGTAAGGGCCTTGTTTATTAAATAACTGTTCTTTTATACTGTCCTTAATACTGATTAGAGAATGATTCATTTTGAAGTAAATGTAATTAACATAGTTAATTAATGAATAGAAATGATGGGGAAAACCTCAGGGAACCCCCTTTAATACTACAAAGGTATTTATTCTAATATATAAATATATACATTTATGACGGATCATTTTAGGAATGGAGCTCTTTTAACCACCTTTATGTACAGTATAGTATTCTACACCATGTACTGTACTCTAATTAGGGTAGGTGATTCAGTTAAGTGATCAGTCAGATAATTTATTTATAAAGCTGTTATCCAAACTGTGAAAAAAAACCCAACCATGAACAATTAGAGCTTTTTTAAGCTATTCCTTAAATGCTCTATTTTTGAATGAGGACTCTGTCAAGGGAATGCTATAATTTCATCAATTTTGTCATTGAAAGGGGCATTTTACACATAGTCCTTAGTTTTTAATAGACTGATTCTAAGCTTGTTGTTGTCAATGCATTGACATCTTTGACAGTTTACTCAGCCCATAATTACAGACAGTGTGAAGAGCAAGGCTGCAGCCCTGAGTGCTCATTGCAGGGCAGGAGGAGGGCAGGGCACAGGCTTGTCCCTCACAATTACATGTTTCCAAAAAAGTTTCTAACAGGAATTACTCCCAGCAAATTCCTATACTGAAGTTTGATTTTTGGGAACCTAAAGTTTTACTACTGAAGAGACAGCAGAAGAAATTGCAATCGATTAGAAAACTGATTCAGTAACTCATATTTCTGTGGGATTAGTGAGACACAGAAAAGTAGCAAAAACCCCCAGATGATCATTCTCTGAATAAAACAGATAAATGTAAATTTTCGGGGAGATATTTGTTCAAGGCAGTAGCATGGATTGCCACTGAAAAGCCACCTCTCTTCAGTGAGAACTAATGTCCCTGTTTTAAACTGTCTGACTTTCCTCAAGGGTAGGAAATGTCCCTCCCAGGTGGGCTGTGCTCGCAGCTGGTTAGATAAAGTACCCAGTTAGTGCCATGTATTGCAACCCAGTGCTCCCTGGAGGTAGCTATCAGTATTATAATCACCCTGGGATCTGCCTAGGGAAATAATAAGGCATGAGGAGAGTAGTTAATTCTATGGAAAATGTCATGAAAGAACTGAACATCGAGCTCCAGATAAAAATTCGTGAAGTAAAAGGAATGTATTCAGTGTGAACAAAATCTCCCAAACTTTTAATCCCTGTGCTTCCATTTCAGAGCTAAATAATACTAGAATTCTTAATATCAGTACCAAATTTACAGGCTGTTCCATTTTGTAGTCTTAAATATCCCCAAATATAGGTTTTAATGTCTACAGTGCAAAAACACCCCAAAACCAATAAACCAGTTATGCTTGAATTATGGCTTCAAGGAGCTGTCTTGTACTTCAGTGCTCCCCACAGAGGAATCAGTGGGAGGATGCAGAGGCAAAATTATGGCATATGCCAGTGCCTGGAAGAGGCATTCCCTGGGTCATGAAGAGCCTTTGGATCCCTCATGCCCAGGTAAAGCCACACTCAGCCAGCATCACCTACTTCAGATTAAATGATGGCAACAGATTCTCTCTGTTGTTCCAAAGCTGCATTGTGTGCCTTGCATCTGCAGGCACATTGTTTTAGGCACTTGTTCCCGATGTTTCCTCTCTGCCCTGGGTACATTTCCAAAAGTTTAAGACCCAATATTGCTTGGAGTTTCCCTGGGGCTTTGCTCTGCAGCTGCCCTGCTTTCTAATGGTGCAATCATACTCTAAACTGACAGGTGTTGCAAGCATAAGCGAGCAAGGAGAAATAATAAAAAGGGATCTAAAGAGCTCAAAAATATGAGCAGGAAGCAAAATGAGATTCAAGCTGGAGAACTGCAAGCTGATATAGCTGATATATGTGGGGGAATTGATAAATTCAGTTCTGTCCAGCTCAATAGCAGAAATGTGAAAGGAATTTAGAGACACCCAACAAAAATGATTAAGAGGCAGGACAGTGTAACTTCTGCAGATCATGAGTAGCACAAACTGGGCACTCCCAAAGCCCACACTGAGCACATGAAAGGTGATCATAACCTTCCAGAATACAGTCCTATTCTCAACCTAATAAATGGCAGATTAATTGTTCAGATGAAAGGTAATGAGGACAATCCAATGGGAAGGAAGGTTGAGGGATAGGAACTGGCCAAACTCAGGTTCAGGAAACCATGGGAGACACAATGTTTCCCATGGACCAAATCTGCATCGGCATCAGGACAGGCATGAATGAAACCTGGACCATTTTATCTCTGATTTCTTATTCTACAGGTTTTTGGGCTGCTTGTGTGCTTATTACCTAGATGGGACTTTGTTTCTAGTGCCTGGAGGAGATAAAGGATACTAAGTGCTCAAGTAAAAATGTGAAGGAAGTGTGGGGTTTTGAAACAGAAGCTAGAAGGTTTTCTTGCACTTTTAAAATGGCATATGTTTGTTTGGCTTTGATTCTAAGGTATTACTTGTCTGCGAAATGGTCAAAGGAGATTACAGTTGTACTTGATCTTAGATTAAAATTTACGTAAAATTAATTCCAATTTCTCATATTATAGTTAGACTACATTTTAAAATTGTTTCATTAATCTGAGCACAATAGACAATTCAAAAATATTGCATATTTAATAATTTTCTTACTTTAAAATTGTACATGGACAGTAAAAAAGCTCAGCTGCCACAGTCACTGTGTAATTTAAAACAAAACCTTGATGAATTCAAAGATAATGTTTTCCAGGACACCTGAGCCTCACAAGGTATTGTACTTTGAAAATTCATTTACAGCTGGTATTTTCAGTATATATTTTTGCATCAGGTGCATTTACTTCAGAATAATTTTTTTCACTACTACTGTATACTTAATTCTTGCCATTTGTTTTTGTCCCTTATCATTAAAAACCTCAGCAATTCAATATACTTTTTAATAATTCCTTTCCTAAGCACAGTAATACAAAAGAAATAACTGCTGTCTTGTGTGTTGTGAACTATTTGAATATGTCCATGATTCCACTGTCCATAGGCAATGTTTTAGACTCAGGCAGCTCGATATAAATTGTGCACTCCTGGAGGATGATTTTAGGTGACTAGGAAGCTGAACATCTGTTCTGTAGGTGAACAGAATGGCAGCTAATCTCATATTGTCAGTGTGTTTATTCCCAGCCTTTTTTTTGTTTGATGCTTGGCTGTGCCTCAGCGTGGATGATGCAAATGGCATCTTTTGAGAAGTAAGAGCCCACAAGTATTTGAAACACGGGCAGGGCTGATTTAAAATCTTTTGCCACAAGTTGATCATGCCAGCTGTTGGGAAGTGCTCACCAGCAACCATATGTTGTGAACGAGATAAGCAATTACTGTGCACCATCCAGGCTTTATGCTGAACAGGGAAAGCTTGTGCTTTTAAGGTAGAGCTCCTCAGGAAAAGTACCACCCCACTCCCTCTGTCTGTAACCATCTTTTAGAGGGCATTGTTGCTAATAAATACCAGCAGTAATACTTAGTGAGAGATCACTGAGCCAAATAATAAAGTCACTGCATACCCTTGGGTTACAATTCCATGTCTCTGCAGGAATAATTTACCCCAGCAAGAACTGCATAGGACTGTGTTTGTGTTATTGTTATTTCCTCCTCACAATTGTTGTTTTCATTGTGACTGAGCCCTCAACCATTTGTTAACAATTTAGGTTTTCGTCAGACGTGTGGCAGAGAATGTGAGTTGTTTTGGAAAAAAACAGTTGGAACAAGTTACATTGACTGGTCTATAGAGTTAATAAAGATGACAACAAAAACAGGAGTGCTCCAGCCTGTTCCTACATCAGAGAGAGATAGGGCCAGAGGGTCTTTGTGGAAGTTCTCTTCATGTTATCCCAGGAAGCTGCTGAGAGCTGTGTGCCCCCAGCTCTTGTTTCCCCAGCCTGCAGCAACACTGACTTGCTGAACAGCTTTTTCCTGCTGCTTGTGGCCCTGAGCAGACACTTGCAGGTGAGAAAATATGGGGAAATTAATATTCTGTTTGCTGCTACTAAGGATTTGGGATTTTAATGTGGATTTAGGATTATAATCTATATTAGAGGATATCTAGCAACCTTACTAGTATCATAATTTTTACAATAGCTTTCAACTATGCAGAGACTCAACAAGGATTTTTGTGTGTCAATATTGCAGTTGGACCAATACAGATACTGAAGAATCAGTACTCAGCTGAATGCTAACAATTGCTGGTGACAGTGTCTTTTTTTTATTCTTCACCCATGTTTGTGTCTCACTTGAGCTACAGGAGAACTTTCTCCAGTTAATATGGAAAAGCAGATGCTCTGCTGAGTTGACTTTAATCTGTCTCATGCATCCTGAAAAGGATCACTGCACTCATACAGTGCTTTCAAAGAGCTGACTGACCATAGGATACAGTTTCAGATACTAAATTACTCTCAGAAAATGTATAGAAGGCCTTCTTATTTGTGTGTGTTTCTGAAAGAGATATACAAAATTATCTTACATGGAATAATAGAAGATGATTCCCTTGCAGTCCATGAAGAAGACTATGAAATCTCATGTATTTTTATTTTCATAAGTGGAGAATTCCCCCTGCTCCAATAACTATTCTTTGCGTTTGGGACTTGTTTAATAAACAGCTCACAGAGCTGTTGAATTCTGTATTTTGCATTCATAGCATTTCTGCCTAATTTGGAGGTAATCACCTCAGATATGCAAATGGATTAGGGAGGAAATGGCTTTTCATACAATCAAATCCATTGAATGGGTATTTTTACTGGAAGGGGTTGTTTTGGGGGCTGTAGTCAGACAGCAAAGCCTGGATTTGTCATATTTTGGTGAGAAGGAATTGGGTTATGAAGCAGCTTGCCATTGCCTTGGAGAGGCTGAGAACATTGCAGTGCTGGACTCTCAGGTAATGTGGCTTTTCTCCTGAGACCCTGAAACAGGAGCCAAGTGAAGCTGAAAATCAACCTCCCCATGTAGGTGCTCTGCACTCCTAGAAACCAGTGCCAAAAAAGTCCCCAGAAAGGGACACCTTCTAATGACAACACACTGAACCCCAGCCATGAGCAAATAATGTCCTTTTGACCTGCTATGTGCCATCCTGTGCTGCTCCATCTCATTACATTTTATTTTGAGGCTTCACATACACAGATGCAGAACAGTTCAGAATAAGAAGCTAAAAAGGCTTGTATTAGGGATAGCTCAAGAATTTTTTATATAGTTATGGAAGAAATTCCTCTCCCACCCTCCTGAAATGTGATCATTACAATAACATATATTCCAAAAGAAAGCATCTGTATCAACACCTTCTGACAGAAATGAAGGGAAATACTGACTTTGCCTATTATTATTATAAAGGTTGTTAGTTCTGCTAATAAAATGTTTCTTAAGCTCCACAGCTAGATGGGTTTCCTGTGGAATTGTCTAAACCCTTCCAATGCTAACTGTTTGCAATATTCAGAAAAGTATTTGCAGAACTGCTGTACCAGAATAAGGCCACCTTTCCCAGGAAATACAGCTCCAGTTACAGTTGTATTGAAAAGAGGCCAAAGAGGCCAGAGCAGAGCACTTATAGACACATTTCCTCATCATACATGGAATGCTGAATTATTGCTGCCATGCAGTGCTTGGGTTTAGAACTGAATTTGCAAGGGGAAGCTGACTGCAGCAGGACCAAAGGGCATGGAGACAGAATCCTGCAGACTTTTACCACTCCAAACCTTTCTGTCCCACACGTACAGTGCACTTTAACTGCTTGTGGGTTATTGTCTCTTTTCCAAAGCCCACAGGCTGCCTCGCCCTTCATCTTCCTGAATTCTTTACCATTTTCTGGCAGCCATCTGCTGTGTCTCAGTCGGAAATGTCTGCTCCTCTGTCTTAATTTAAAAAAAAAAAAACAAACCCGCAGCATTTTCTTCCAGTTCTCTTGGAGAGCAGTGCACACCCTGGGCTGCTGCTCACAGTGAGCTGTATCTTTGTCTCCATAGCTGTAACTTTGCACAGAGAGAAAATGGGCCGATGTAAGATCAGCTTGCAGAGTAAAAAGTGGATGAGCCTCCAAACAATCTTGTATTCAAACCCAAATTGATTGCTGAACTTTCAGCTCAATTTTAATTTCCCTTGATGCCTTATTTTTAAAATAAATATGCAGAGCTTTTTTTCCATTGGTATTATCCAGCCTCCTATTGCAGCTGTTGCCAGGATGTTCCAAGCAGCCACACAGGGTGGATGTGAGAGGTCTCAATATCTGCAGATTGGTTACAATAACAATCTCTCTTGTCCCTCAGTTCAAACAATTTAAAATGTCATGTCAGGAATGGAAAGATATTAATCACTGCACAGCTAGAGAGAGTTCCTAAGAAGAAGACTGAAACTGTGGAATCAGAAGCCTGTTGAATGAGATGAGGGGAACCTTTGCCTTGGAAACTCGATTCAGCAGATGTGAAATCCTGTAGGTTCTGAGTGCAGCTCCATGGAGCTCAGTTTCTCTTCTGTTTCAAAGAGAAACACCATGTTATATGCAGGAGCATTGGCACATGAAGGGTAATATTTAGTTATTTTGAGATAACTGAAATGTAAAACTAGGCAAAATAGTTTATTTTCATTGTGACATAAGCAGCATTTTGTTTAAGCAGCATTTAATGATTATAACAGCAGGGACCAATGATTTTGTTTCATAATTAGCCCTATTAGAGGGAAGACATGCACATGGTTGACCTTGAAACAAGAATCAATATATTTTTTCTTTTGTATATGTTTTCCCTTTTTCATTTCTTTAATCATTTAACATACTCTTTGATCAATATCTAATGTGATGTAATACCTAAGAAAGGATTGAATGCAGATGTTTAACCTAAGTTGCATGTTTTTTCACTGTTCTGGTGTATCAAATTACCAAACCTTGTAAGAGTGAACAAATGTTTATCCAAGTGTAATGCAGATTCATTATGGTGATGTTAGATTATGTTCTGAGGTAATGATTACATGGTCCATTGAGATGTGTTTATTCTTGATTTTTTTAGCTGACCTATTGTATGATTTTAGGCAAGTTATACCCATACTCCCTGCCAGTCATTTTCTTACCATGTTTATCCTGTCTTGTTTATGTAAATAGTAAGATATTTACAAAAGAGTGAGTCATTGACTGTATTTAATAGGATTTACCACAATATGTTCTGGTCTTGTTTGAATCTGCTTTGCATTAAATAATTACTTATAATCATGGCTCTTAATCCACTGCAGTCACCAATGGCACATTTTCTTTAGGGAATCTGTACATTAATCCTCTCTTATACTGATATTGTTGTAATGATATTAAAGTTGTAAGAGGTTGAACTGCAAAATTCAAATCTAGTAATTTAATAGCCTCAGAGAGCTTTGAGAATTATTTGGTTTAGTAAAAAATCAGAGTAATGGAAATATCAGTTCGTGTGGTAACACTGGTCACCAGTAGCTCAAGCTGTCCTTTACTTTTCCCTTCAATTTGAGGGCAGAAGTCTTAAGAACTTGCCAGATATTGCCCACCTTTTAGTTTCCATAAGACTGAAATTCTGTTTTGAAGATTATTTCCCTTTTGCTCTCCTGCTTGCATTATTTAGTTAAATATAGGAGAGTATCAGCTTCATGAAGAGCTTCTAGTTTTTATGATATCATAGGAATGGCTGAGCTAAAATTGCAATTAAGACTGAAGCCAGATGGAACACCATCAGTAAGACGGGGGTAACGTCGGAATAGGGAAATTTCTAAAGAAACTCAGAAATGAATAAAACAACTCTTTGTCTTATAAACTTGGATAACCTTGGAAAAAACAGCATTTTAGAAATACTTAGACTGGTCATAAAAACATTTGCTTTTCTTTCTTCTCCCATGGAACATGAGAGGTACTAGTTAAAATACAAGGCCAGCTGGAGGAAGAGTACAGCAGATTTCTTGAAGACATTCAAAAAACCAACTGTTTTTCCCTTGTCCTTCAAAACTGGAATTGCTCATATTTTGATACATACATATTCAGTAGAAAATAATGTTTGAATAATCACTTAGAGCGAAGGGGTGAAAAAGTCATGGAAGTGGTATTTGAAACTCTCTAGGAAGAGATTCTTTTTCCTTGTGGACAAGGATTTTTCTAGATTTGTTTACCAATTGTGCCCCAGCTGCATTTCCCCTTTTGCTCTTGATATAACTTATTTCATAATCAGCATAATTTATGGTCAAAGCTATGTCTTGAGAGATCTTACATACATTTTAGCACTCTATATGTATATGAGAAACCCCATGATTGCCGTAATGATAAATTATTAATTTAACTACTGACATGATAAGTATGATGTTTCTATAGAATATTTCAAGCATATTTCTAAGAGATGATACAATTCAGAAGAAAATTTGGCTCTTGTTAAAGTATTTAACTGGACTCACTTTTAGAACCAAAGTAGTTGATGTCTGTTCCTTAGTTTGTGCATCTGTATTTGTGTGTTCACAGCCACAGGGAAGTCAGGTTTTACAAAGGGAAGGTACAGAGATGAAAAACTGATTAGTTTTAAGAATCTTCCCTAGAATCATGCACATTGGTACATGTATATTGTTCAGAACATGTACTTCTTGCAAAACCTGCCAGGCACAGAATGAAATCCCTTTTATGAGGACAGCTGGAGAGTTATGCAACTTCAGGAGGATTATGCAGATGTGTATATGCCGTGAAGTTGCCTGATGGATTATGAGCCTGTGTAGGTTTGATTTAAAAAGAAAAACTACTTAATTCTCTTCTGTTGTGAATGGAATCTTTCCAGAGAGGGCCAGAAGCCTGGAATCTTCAGAACTGAGAGAGTCTGATGAATGCACAGGCCTATACTGGTGTCTTCAGTTTGACCAGCGATGAGAACTGACCAAGTTTAGGCAGGACCTGTGTTACTCTGTACTTCCTATAATGGAAATTATGTTCTCAGTCTCTACAGAACATGCCCAAAGCTCAGTGTAGGCGGACTGGTTGTAAATTAGTCCTATTGAAACCCTTTTGTAATATGCCACCTAATGAAGATGGCCCTTTTACAGTTTTATTGAACTGTAAAACATTAAGTAGACATGTTCTATCAAGAATTGCATCAGTTGTAATTAGGAGGCAGATGTACCTACTGTCTCACTGGAAGAGTTTGATCTTGTTTGTACTAAGGCATTGCCCTGGCAGAATTGAGTGCCACTATCTTCAACATTTGCAAACAGGAATGCTGGAAGCAAATATGCAAATGGAAAGGCGCAGCTATTTCTGGTGGCTGAGGGCTCTGTCCACTCAACCACAACATGCCTTCAAGCTGGAGAAAGCTGCAGGGAGTCCTGCAGGTCCATCATGCTGTTTCCACAAATGAAATGAAAGGCCTTGCACTCATGAACACAGATCAGAAACTAGAGTTGTTTCTGCTTTTAAAGAACTAATCTTTGACATATACAAGATACACAGACTCCTTTTTGAAGTTCAGCAATCCATGTACAGTGGTGACTAAAGAAGACAGAATCCAGAAGTTATTTCAGGTGGAAAAAGTTGTTAGGGAATGCAAAGCACATGCACTTTGATCATTGATGCAGTATCCCTTATGTAGTATCATATCATTATTGTGAGCATAAAAACAGATCGATAAAATACTCCACTGCAGTTGGTTACCTATTCTGAAACTCAAGCAGCTCAAAACCCCCCAAACTGCCCCATGGTGCCTGAGGAAATAAATTGTAGGGCATCACCTTTAATAGATAAACTTCATGTTTTTCACCTGCTTCTGTGTTTAGGGATTCTTTGCTGTCTGAATATGAAATGCACCTTAAATAATTGCCCAAAACTACAAGTTAGAGGCAGGGATGCTGTAAGCACAGCAGGCTGAAATGATTCAAAACCACGTTGTCAGTAGGTGATCTTGATTGTATTAACATCCATTTCACATGAGGGTCACAGCTTTTAGTTCAGTGAATTTACTCTTGATTTATATGTCTATAAAGGACAGGAACAATCATAAGATACTCCCTGTGATACTCTGAAATCAATACAAAGGACCAAAGAACAAGGAAGGCTGCTAACAAGCTTTCAGGTCATGGACTGAGTGCTGCAGTCTACTTGTCAACCATTGGTTGAAAGTGGAGCAAAAGCCAGTTATAAATTTGCTAAACATAAGATATCCATTTGAAAGTGATTTTATTACATTTGTGAAATGAAGAAGGTCGTTAGAAACACCAAGATTTTCCCATTGTTGCCTTGGGGCACTGAAATGCCTAATGTGTGATTTGCACTTACTGCACCAAGCCAGCTTTCTGCAGCTTTGAATTTTCAGGTGAAAATTATTTCTTATTATGCTTTCTGAATGTGTTTCCTTAAATTTCCATTTCTGTGAGCTTGCTCTATTATTTCCACTAAACTGGACTTTCTGAAGCAACAATCCTTTTTGTGCAACACAGAGCAGGCTTACCCAAGTTAAGGCTCTTCATATTAGGCTGGACCCTGACATGTCATTTGAAGAATAAGCTGAAGAACAGCCAGAAACATTTGGTTGTTTTACTGCATGTGTTTCAATAATAGCCCTGGGCTTACTAGAGATTTTCCATACTATTTTCCTTTGATGTTAGTGTGACACAATTTATAGTTCACTCCTAGGAGTGCCAGCTCACACTCAAGTAAGTTCTTTTTGGGGATTAAATAGAAGACAAGGATGGGATTCAAGTCCTGCATGATAAAGGTGAATGGAAATTATTCTATTCTTAGTCCTTTTCTCAATTTTTTCTTAGTGACACATGATGCAAGTGGCTTGCATTTAAATGTTCCTAAAGAATTCCTGCCCTCATTTCCTCATGTGAATGAGTGAAGGATTAGGTAGAGCTTCCATGTGCAGTGCCACATCATTTGGCAGGCTAGGAGACTGGAGCTAGAGGAAGTGCAAAATTCACATTCTTAACACAACTCTCTTTTTTAAGGTAGAAAATGCACATTCCCAAAAGCTACCCATTTCCCAACAGCCTGAGAATTGTGTTCCTTTATCCTTCAGGCACTGTGATTGTGACCTTCCTCCTGAGTTGGCAGTTCTCACTGAGTCAAATTCCATGAACCTTCTGAGCTTGTTTGACTTGAGGCTGCAGATATTCCATATTGGATAAGATCCCAGTGATCTGCTGTGCTTTTCCTTCTGTGTTACTTATATACTGAAACAGCAGCCACAGAAAGTCTATCATTTCTGTGACTGATGAAAAACCTCTTAAAATATAGGGTCCTGGGTAGTAGTAAGTTTTCCTTCCCCTAATTTGTAAGGCCTTCTCTGATGAAGTGTGGTGGAGCATATGAATTCAGTATTTCTGCCACTGCTTAAAGCTTAAACTCATCTCTGAAGATGCAATTATTTACGGTTTTCTCCCTTTCAGCTTTATGGCTCCCAGCAAGCATGATTAAGGGGGAAAAAAAATAAAAAAGGCTAAGTTGCAAACGCGCGGCATCTCTCGAGGAGATGGAGTAGGCGGTGAGAAGGGAATTAGCCTAAGACTTCTGTTGTTAAAGGATAAAATTATTCAGATAAACTGTTTGTAAATGTAAAGAATAAATACTATTTGAAAAGTGTGCTTACGAGTAATAGATAAGGACTGCAGAGATGATTTTTTAAAATATTATTCAACCTGTTAGGATATTGGGATGGAAATCCTTATTTTTGTACTTGTTTCACTAAACTGCTATATTGAATTTTGTACTTAGGGAGGTCACTTTCTTCACTGTCTTACTAACTCAATAGACCTCAGTCTCAGCTGGGCCTTCTAGGCATTACTTCAATACAAATACACAAATAATGATTCTGAAACTGGAAAATGTCCCAGTCTATTTTAAATGAGTATTTGTTTTTAGTGAAGATATAAATTACTAAGATGTCCTATTATGAGAGTTGCAGCTGTGAAGCAGGCAACCAGAAAGTAAAATTTGTTTTATTTGAAGAGAGAATTGAATCCGAAGAGCTTGATAAGTATTAATTTCAACATTTCTCTGTTTTAGGAATAATCTTGCATTTTTGTTTGTTCTTGGATTTACTAGTAAATATTTCAGAGGCATTTGCTACTAGTTGTTAGGAATACTTTTACTCTGTTTCTTAATATATACTCTTTATGTGTATCTTTAGTCACTAAAACAATGCTTAAACTGAACAAGTGACTGATTAATATAAGCAGTGGGTGAATCAGTGAGAATGAGTGGTATGGTTTTTCTGGAGAGTGAAGAAATCTGAATGGCTGAAATGCTCTTGAAATGATTTCTTTCTAGCAGAAAAATGTGTAAATATGGTTGGTTGAAACTGCTCCATCAAAATTGTTTCTCAAAAATAAGTGAGTATGTTGACTAGAAACACGTTTTTCCTCCAGAAATGTTTCTCCTGGAAGATGTTGATCCTTCTCTTTTTAAAAAGTCATGGTGCACAAAGTCAATATATTTTGACCAAACTTGCTAAATGTTTTTCAGGGAAAATTATATATGGCTAGATTTGCACTGGGAAAAAATTCCAAACCCTTGTTTGGGACCTAGACTTCCTTTATTGGTAAAGCTGACATGGGAAGTGACAGATCTGAGGGCCATCAAACTTTATTATATTTCCAAGATCTTCCACAAATCTGAACTTACTGACTTGTCCCAGTTTGTGGCACAATAAGATGTTAAGTAAGGCCTGTCTTTCTGTAAGATTGGAAGCATGTTGGTAGGCAGGATAGGAATGCTTTATTGTCACTGCCTGTGTACTTGATATTTTTGAGATTTCTGATCTAGGAGAGTTATTTTGGCATCAGATTGACATGAACAATATGAGGAAAGGTAGAACAGTATTGAAAAAGTGTTTGGTTCATTCAGTTGTCTCTATTCTCTTCCCTCAAAATAGGTGTCTCATACTGGAAAGGAACTGGTTAGTAGCAAATGAGAATTCTTCAAGAGGGAAATCAAATGTCCCAGTACTAATTAGTTGAAATTAGGATCATCCAAATATTTATATAGAGAAGGCAAGTATTCCGGGAACATGCTGGGATAAATCACATGGCTGAAATATTAATAGTGAGGCAATAAATCTGAACAGAAAGAATCAAGGTGAAAACATAGGGGAGGGTTTGTACTATTTATCAAAAGACAACTAGCTGGTAAATACAGATGGTTAGTGGAAGAAGTGGTAACCATGAAATTTTACATTTTCTCTGTCAGCATAATACATAAAGGGGAATTAAGATGGAACATCTACCATGGGTCACAAAATCAGGACAAAGTGACTCAATCAAATACTGAATGTGCTGAAGGAAACTTGGATCCATCCCTGCAGTTCTGTTACTTCCTGCCCTGGATCAGAGTGCAAACTTGTGTGTGTGGACAGTCCAGGTGCAAGGCTGTGCTCAGGCAGGAGCTCTGGCCCAGCACAGAAGGAATTTGAGCCTGTGTTATCAATGAGCACAGACCTGAGAAGGTACCCACAGCTGGTCCTTGTGTGAGCAGCATCTTACAGGTTAATCTCTTGGCCTGAGTGAATTGCAGGCAGCAGGACCTTTTTGCTGCCCCAGGCTGCAGGTGTCCCAGCAGTGACACACAGAACAGGGCTGGGAAGAATTCAGGCTGCTCTCTTCTGTCTTGGTAGAATGGACACTTCAGTCTTCGACAGCTGAAGTGAGAGCTAAGTCCCATCGTCCAGCAGTGACAGCTTCAAAGTGTAAAACTCCCCAAGTTTTTCTAAGTAAAGCCCCTGAAATTCTGGGGTAAGTCCCATGCTGCTCCTGACTCAGCAGAATCACCAAGTCTCCTGAGGAGCCTGGGCACAATGAGCATGCCTGGGAAGGGCTTAGGAGAGGGTTCTCAGAAACCTCAGGATGAACAGGCAGAGGGGATGCCCTGCTTTTATACCTTCAGTCAGTAGTTTTCTGTTGAAGGCAGGATTTTATTAGTTGAAGATGTCAATATCTTTTGTAATATTACCTAATTTCTTACTCCAAGAATACAAGGGACTGGCCTGGGTATTACTGCTTAAATTTGGTTCATTTTCACGTCACGTATCTTAGAATATTTCATTGGCACTTTCTTAAAAAAGAAGTGGAAGTGAAATTATTAGCAAGAGCTGAATAATTTGATAATTTATTAATAGTTCCATTGGTCTATTTTTTGTGTGATAGATTGTTTTGTTACCCTACTAAAATAAAGCGGGGGGGAAGGTAGGACTGTTCCAATTTTAATTACAGCTCTTTAGCTTCAAAATCAGCATTAAATACACCCTTTTTTTCCTAGGTAGTACATCATAGTGCCACATAATGGCAAAAGGGTTCAAACAATATGAAGCCTGGAAATGTCAAGTGTGAAGGAAATGAACTGGGACACTGCTTTAATTTTTCTTCCTTTTTATTAAGCTTTATAACATTGCATAGCCACAAAGTGTGCATGGCACTCAAGGGTGAGAGCAAAGACAATCATCTGCATGAGAATCACAGGCAAAATGTAATCCCTGTGCAGACAGGTACCATCTTTCCCATCAGGAGATCAGGAATGAGAATTCCCCTTTTAGGGAACCTCTCATCTGAGAGCTTGGACTGCTTTGAGCCATAAGCAGACTCAAAGTTACCTGCTTAGGTGTTGGTGTGCCCTTTGCAGAAGGCACAGTGCTGCAGTCCAGCATCTCCCCATACAGCCCCACTAATAAAAGGAAAAGAGTGATTTTCCCTGGAAAATGAGAGATCTTAGAAATTCCAGATACAGTATATTTCTCATTGCAATGTGCAGTTATATGTGTTTAAAACACCTTCAGAGCAGTACTGGTGATTAAGCTTAGGATCTATTAATTTTCCTAAGCAAAATTAAATGTTGCGAGAACATCTCCAAGGGAAGGTCTGGCTGCAGTTTATGCAGATGCACCCTAGCTGGAACAGGAACAGATAGCACAAACTTGGTGTGGATTAGAAAATCTGTAAATCCAATAAATACTTCGCAGTCTGTGCTGAGCCCTATATCAGTTGAGTTACAAGGCTGTTCATACCTCTGCTGGCTAGTTTGAAACTAATTCAGGTATTTCAGCTGCTAGAACACCTTTCCTTCAGTGTGGGCATTCATTCAGGACACACAGAGCATCATTTTCTCCTTTCTGTATGCCTGTATCCAGTGAAGGCAAACATCTGTGTGACTGTAGTCTTGGTTGGCAGAGCACAGCCATACTCTCAGATCGAACTATCCAAGCACAGTTGCAGTATCGAGTCCTTCTCCCTTCATTCCAGTGAAATAAATATGGTGTGACTTCATTCACACCAATTAATTTAGAGAGTTGTGGACTATAATTAATGCAGCAGTCCATACATTTCACACTGACTTTTTTTCTAGTTGATTCTAGAGTGTATAGAAGCCATGGAGACAGCCATGGCCATGCCCCACTAAGGAAGCCCAGGCCACATCTCATCTGTCTGTGACAAGAATCCCAGTTCAGGAAATGGAGAATTAGTTTTGAGGAAGATATTTCCCTGAATTTCTCTGCTACAGTGCTGTAATGGCAAGGATGTAAGGACTCTTGAATTTCACTCCTCTGGGCTCTGTGGTGGTTGGCATGCTTTGGACCAACTCCTCAGGGTCAAACATGCATCCATTTTTCCTGTGGAAGGATAACAGGCCCATGCTGTGCTATGTGGCACATCCTCAGTTGGTCTAAATCTCACAGAGAATCAACTGCAGAAAATCTTGGCTCTGCTGAAATCAATGGCAAAACTCTCACTGGCTTCAGTGGGGATCAGGATTTATTCCAGAAAATGCAGTGGAAGCACAGTTTTTACCAACTGCAGATCTGGCTCCACTGTTTGACACTGGCTTTCAGTTTGTTTTTATTTTAGTTTTAAAGGACATTGTAAAACTTTCCCCCCAAGCCCTGGAGCCCATGGAGCTTTTGTCTCCATGTGATAAGGTAACAACGTGTGCACATAGAACTTGGTTTCTCTATAGACATAACCTGCATGAAGGCAGTTACTGATTCTTTTTGTTTACATCATTACTCTGCAGTACAGCTGTTATCCATATTAAAGCATATTTTCTAACCTCCAGTATTTTTAAGAGTAAAAATCCATCTTAATTAGTAGAACTAATGGCTGGGTTGTTTTGTATTTGTATAATATACTCTGTCTCTTTTTTTTTTTTTTTTTTGATGAATCATATACAAATAAGAACTTTGATTTCAAATGTAGAGGGCCAACCCCTCTCCCTTTCAAGTTTGTGTGCAGAAGTTATTTCAATTTGAGCAGGATGGGATGGATGAAACATAAAAAAGCCACATCATCAGCTTAAAATACAAGTCCAATAAAACTGAAGTTGGAACTTTACCAGCTGTGTACTGATGAAAGCATATGAGATTTTAAGTAAGAGAAGCTGCTCAATATGGACCCAAACCCAAACCAAACCAAAAAAAAAACCAAAAACAAAAAAAAAAAAAAAAAAAAAAAAAAAAAAAAAAAAAAGAACCAACATAAAACAAACCAAAAGGAAGAACTGGGAGAAGCCTGGCGCAGACAGCAATTCTGAATAGGGGGTCATTTGAAAAGATAAGAAAAGGGATCTTTGAATGCAATGTACAAGTTGATCTACGTCATAATTCAGAATAATCTTTCCCTTTTTATCCTTAACCTAAAAAATGGGAAAGGCAAACCAGAACATCAAACTAAGCAAGCAGAAATAATATACTGCCACAACTGATTGGGGCTGGGGTCCATAAGACCTCTTCATGAGCAGGGAGCAGGGCTGGCTTGTGTTATTTTTCTTCTATACTCTTCATTTTTATCCATAATATAGGGGTGGAAGGTAATAGCTGGACCCTTAGTCATAAAGTAGCAAGAATAGTCAAGGATACCCAGGAAAATTCTTTGGCAGAAGACCAGCTTCCTGCAGGAAGCCATTGCCTGCAGCTTTCCAGAGAGGTCTAACACATGCAGATACAGAGAGAATCAGCCTGGGGTAGGTAGGGCTGTGGGCTGGCAGGGCCAGCAGGAGCACAAGAAGGGCTAATAGGATTCTGCAAGGTTAAAGTGGTGAAAACAGCAGATGATCCCAGTAATGTAAAAGCTAAGTAAATATATGCATTATTTGAAGGGAATAAGCAGTATGGCATTTATCCTGGCCATATGGAAACAAATATAACTTGTTTTTTACCATAAAGGCCACTCTTGATTTTTTAATTATTTAAAAATCCTTCTTCTATATTGTATTTATAGTATTCCTAAAGTCTTTCAGGGTCTATCTCTCCAACTGCAGATATTTAATACAAGATTGCAGGAAGCAATTTCAGTCTTAATAGCAAATAGCCCAAACAATTTTTCTTGTGAAATGACTGCTTAAAGTAATTTATTGGATCAGATGAAGATCTCTGACCGTGATTTGCCTCTGCTGGTGGCACTTTTTCCACTTGGGTCCCTGCTGTCAACTGGAAACCAAGACTGCAACACAACTCATGCCGAGGTGCCTTAAGTTTGTCAGCCTCGTCTGTCTCTGGTCGTTTCCATATGGATGCACAGCCAGGACGGCGCAGCCCGGGGGTCTCGGTAGCGGGACGCTGCCCCAGCTCCCGTGGGCTCCCGAGCCCGGCTCGGGGTGTTTCTTTTCGCCCGCACAGCGTTCTGCCAACTCCGCTCCCCGCGGCGGGCCCGTCCCGGAGCGGGGCGCGGCGCGGGGCGGGCGCTG
>WBNO01004080.1:1014675-1056958 GCA_013400575.1 Peucedramus taeniatus
AGCCCCGCGCCTCCCGCCGCCTGCCCCGCGGAGCGGGCGAGCCCCGGCGGGCAGGGAGCGGTGCCTGGGGTTCCCCGTGCGGGCTGAAACACATAGCAGCTCGTCTGCCTCCTCCTCCTCCTCTTGCCCGGGCCATCGCCTCCGTCCGAAACTCCCGGGCTCGCCACTGAGACCGCTCCCGATCGCTGCCCGCGGCGTGCCCATCACCGCTCGATTCAAACCCGCCGCACCGGGGGTAGTTTGAGGGACGTGCTTTTGCTTTGCAGGCTTACCACCTGCAAACCCAGCCCCTACCCCTGCCCCTTCGAGCAGTTCCGAACTGAATCAACGCCCCGTTTTCAACGCTGGCCACCCGGGAAACCCCCGAAGTCCCCGAGGCGACCCGGTCACTGACCGGGTGTGCGGGGTCCGGGCTGGGTGAGCAAAGGGGAGCGGGACCTCGCTGCAGGGGCAGGAGTGCGGGGTCCTGTCAGGGTGGGGAGGCTCACGCTGCCGTCTGGTATTTTGGGGAAGAGAAGGCAAGTTTGAGTGAACTCTGCACACTTCATGCAGGTGAACCAAGTGCCTGCAAGGAGTGCAGTGTCCATTTGCCTTATGTAAGTGTCTGCTGTGCTAATGAATAATGGAATAAAAATCCCGCGGCATCAGGATATGTTTAGTTCTAGTATCTCTTGTCCTCTCTTGCTTTCTCCCTGTAAAGATTCAATCCTGAGGAATATAGAGGAGTACAGCCTTGTCATCCCCACAAGCACCGATTCAGAGGGCAGGTTCCTATCCCACCTGGTGTCTGGACCACCAAAAGCACGCTTCAGGAGAGCTGTGGAGGACTTGACACATGAAACAACAAATGAACAGATATTTTACAATGTCACTGTTTTTGGAAGAGAGTTTCACTTCAGGTTGCGGCCAAACTCCAGGCTCGTGGCCCCTGGAGCAACAGTTGAGTGGCAGGAGGACTCTGAGGAGACTCATATTGAACCTCTCTATGGGAATTGCCTCTATGTTGGGGATATCACTGATCTGCCAAATGCTTCAGTTGCTATCAGCAATTGCGATGGATTGGTAAGTTACTTTTGTTATTATATCAAAGATAATTATATTAATTTCCTACAGTCTTTAAATATAAAATGTGTGGACTGTCAGAAACTCACACCTCATATGGTAACTGTGAATGCAAATTAACTAATGTTCCCTTGTGTGGGAATAGCTGCGCTGCACCAAGTGCTGCTTTACAGACAGTGGCACTAGAAGTTTGAGCACATGCTCTGAGGTAGCTACTCTGGAACAGAGCAGCTGAAACCAGCGTTTATGTTGATTTGTGGTAAAGTTACTTGAAGGGTCTGATGCTCTAAACCAGAAGGTTAAGTGGCAAGTTCTCAGCATCCTCTTCTGCTTCTCACTTCCAGCCTGCAAGGGTAAATGTTAGAAAGAGTTAATCCCGAATCATGGGCTGGACTACCCTGGAAACAAATTTGATAGGTAAAATATGGTTTTGTCCTGGAAAATTTTAATATATTCAGAGTCTGTTTTCTTGGATATTTCACTTGGTGAGTTTCATTGCCTAATCAAGTGATTGATGAAAAGTTGCAGAAGACTTTGAGTTTTATGAGCAAAACAGCTCCCTGTGATACATTTGTCAAAGCTGTGTGTTTTAAAACTGCAGCAGCTTTCTGTTCTGGAGTGCATGTTCAGCACTCAGATTATCACTGTTTGTCCCTGACATCCTAAACTGTCACACTGTCATTTGAGCAGTAATTACTGCACAGCAATTTGTTTAGTGAGAAAGGGGCTATATTTTTTTTTATAATGACCATTTTATCCAGCCTATATTTCCTTGCTATAGCCTTTAGAGTTTGTAATTTTGAGATTGCTTAATTGTAATACATTCTGCCTCTGCATAAAGAGCCAGTAGGAGTCAGTTGTATTTCTATTTATTTAGTCATAGGAAGTTGCTCATTTGCTGTGCCAAGAAGATGACATGTATGGAGATAGTATGTTGGCTATCTGAGAATGGAAGGGAATCAAATACTTTTCCCCTTAGTCTTTCCTTTCCTGTGGTTTCTCCTAGCCATGTGCATTCCTGTTTTGAGAAGCAGGTTTTAATGTTGCAGTTGTTTGATGTGGACAGCTGGCTGAGTGTAAGAGAAGCACCAGGGCTGAGCAAGAAGAGCCATTCAGAGAGCAGAGTGTGAGCCTGCAGTTCTGCCTCGGGGGGGAAGCAAAAGTTCTGTGCTCTTCCTGTGTCTAGCACAGATCATTTTGCGTAAGGCAAATTTACTTGCTCAAGATTTACTTGCTCTTTGCTTTTAAAACTGGGGCAGAGCCAAAGCCCTTCTTCCTTGTTCATCTGTGCTGAAAGGTGGAGGAAGATCCTGTTGATGGCTACTCCTTGCCTTGTGGTCTTCTCCTCAGCACAGGTGTTGACTGGAAGGGCAGGGGGGGAGCTTGTTCTTGCTTCCTTCCAGTGTTTGCCTGAGTGTGGGCTCCTTATATTTAGACAAAAGAGTTATGATAAAACAGAACAGGAGTTAAAGCCAAACTTTGGTTGAGACTCCAAAGGTTCAAGGCCTCATGTTGCATTTAAACATGACGAAGAATGAGAATGGTTTATAAAATGAAGTGAAAATATAAATTAAAGGCTTTATAAATTTCTACTCTTTTCACATTTGTAATGTCTCAAATGCAAAGGTGTAAAGCCAGGCCTCAATGCAATAATAAATGCACTCATAAATGACTGGAATCCGGAAAGCTACCAAAGGAGTTGTAGTTTTCAACCTGTATGCCCAACTTGTGTCCCTGCCTTTTCCAGTGTTCTTGTTTTCATTAGAAGAAGCTGCAGAGTTGATCTGGGCTCAGAGGTGCCACATTCCAATCGGAAGGATTTTCACATGGAATTCCAGCTTCTGTGGTTCTGCTAATACATTTGGAAATGGATTACTGCTTCCTCCAGTGTGTATCTATATGGTAGATGTTGCAGGGCAGGGTTGTATTTTTTTTTGCCCAGGTCACTGAAGCCTTCCTGCAGGAAGCATTGCCTCAATACCTTTAGGCTGTAAAGATTTCCCTGAGATTGTGCAGTAAATCTGTTTTGGAACAACAAATTGAACTCCAGTCCCTTGGGTACCATGTTCCATCTCTAACCTTTCCCTCTATCTCAGTTTCTTTCTTTCTTGTGGGGTGAGCGTATAAAACAGATTACCAATAGAATTACACAAACTCAAAGGAATTATACCAATGTTTCTCCAAAAGCCACTGCTCTGTGGACAGAAATAATAAGCAAGTAACCACAGAACTTAATACTGCTTGTAATTGTCTCTCCCTTTACCTTTTATTTCTTGTTTTTTTGCAAGGAGTATTGAAGAGTCCTTGGAGCAATGTGTTGCCAGCAAGACATACTTAGAGACCACTGGGCTGTATGCTTTTCTTGGATTTATTGACATTTGGATGTGAATAAAGACATGGACAAGGCTATTCTCAATTGTTTTTCTATATCCATTTTTTACTTCACACGTAGTTTTTTCAAGTATTTCCACCACATTTTCTAGGTTGTTCTGGAGATAGGGATGGTGGACCTCTCTTATAACTGAGTTGTCAACTGACAAGTATTAGAATTTTACATTATAAACTTGATTAATTTAATTCCTAGTATTTATTTTTGAAGTGCTTGCTTTTGAAGATGGTTTGACATCTGTCTATGCTTCTCGTGGTCTTCTGTCTTTTGAATCAGCCATCAGGGCTGAAACAATACTGGACACTGAAGTGTCCTACTTTGATTTTTTCATTGCAAACTTTTGTTGACTGAATCTGGTTTAAGTCAGAAAATGCATCTGCCACCTTGCCAAGTCCTGATGTTATTTCCTTTGAGCAGCCCTTTTGCTTTCCACTGCACTACCAACTATGTCTTGTTTTCCAGTTACTGTCTTAGAAGAGCCTGGCTGGTGGAATTGGTATTGCCAAATGAGAAGTTGTTGGAAGGAATTTACATGAAAATAGTAGATCTGTAAAGGGGCTATTACACTGTACTGTAAATGATGAAGATCTGCTGCCCTGACCAAGGAGATGAGCATTAATTTGGGTTTTCTGTATCAGAAGTCAACGAAAAATTTATTGACCTAGAAATCAAATCTGAGGCAGATGAAGAGAGCTTCTGAAGTATGCAATCTAGGTGTGTTCTGAGAACTGGAGTGGGTCATTAAAAATTATGGATGAAGAATCAAAGTTTAAGCTAATCAATAGATTTTTAACAGCTTTCTGAATTATGAATTTGATTTTTACCATATTTAAAAAAAGGGTACTGTGAAAGCTTTCCTGCCTAAGAAAAAAACACTCAGGAAACTTGTTATCATCTTGGTTGGCCTGATAGCATTCAAACTGATTCTACACTGAGTGGGCAGAACAAGCATGGTCATCTCTCCATGGCCTGCAGGCTGTGGTGGAAGGTGTTCTTTGAGTATGTTCTTGGTCCTTGGCCAGATTCTTACTTGTGGATGCAGTTGGAGGATGAGGGAGCTGGCTGTCCTCTCCAAGGATTGTGAAGGAGAGTGGTTGGAGGCTGTAAAAAATGCTATAAAACAACAAAAAATTAGGATTATGTTAATCCTTCCAAGTTATTGAGTAACTATGGGAACTGTCTTTCTTCACCTCAGCAAATGAACCTGCCATTGTAGAAGAACTCTTTACACATCTAGATTTTTGATAAATACTTCTGCAGTGTTTGAGGCAGATATGCCAAAAATGCCTTCTTCAGGTTGACAGGATGGCACTATTTGGTTGTGGAAATTCAGAGACATAAACTCTCTCCCAGTCTCCTCATGACATTTGTAGTTTGTGAGCTAGAATGTGTACTTAGACAGGAAAAACACAATATCAACACCACATCTGAAGTGGATAATGAACACATGATTAACTTAGGCTGCAGTGCAGAGTCAGATGTACTGACAGGACTGAGAAGACTGAGGATCACTGCTCCATGATGAACAATCAATGTGATCTGATTGCACCCACTGAAGCAAATGAGGGAACATCAGTTTCAGAAACACATCATGGTGTCCTAGTTTGGCTCCATTAGTATAATCCTCTTCCTTTTTTAAAGCTAAAAGATCAGCTGTCCAAAAATGTCACAGTATTGTCACTAAAATGGAAAGTTATTAGAAGAAGATATATAGAAACAGCTTTTCAAGCCATCTCTGGTTGTTTGTTTTCTAAATGAGCTGTAAGCATTACATGGCTGGGGGTACCAAGACAGACACCTTACAGGTGCAGTGGACTTGTTTCTTCTCATGATGAACCAGGCAGGGTTTGCTCTACAACGTTTCAGTCTTTCCTGTGCTCTGTGCTAACCCTCCCAAACTGTTTTTGAGCAGCCTGCTGGCTGGCTGGCTGCTTGCCCAGGCTCTGTTTCTTCTAGAAATGCTTGGGACACCAGCAGTGCTGTTTCCACTCATACCCAATGCTGCAGTATCTGTAGCCCTGGGCTCACCTGGGTGGGTTTGTGGTGATGCATTTCCCTTCCCTAACCAGTCATGGATCCTCAAGCACTGGCTGGTGCTTTGGCTGCTGTCAATGCAAGTGCACATCTGTCAGTTGCCCCAAGATGTTGTTAGGTATTATTTATATTATGAGTATTTTCTTTCCTGTTTTAAATCAGAGAACAAAACTTTTTCCCCCAGTTTTTATTTTACAGGGTTGTGTTCATATAATCTAATTTCTAAAGTGTAAATGTAGAATCTCATGTTCAGATCCAGTCAGTGGTGTTTCCTGAGAGCAATTCCAGCTACTCATGTGAAATGCCCGCCTTTCTCCCCTTCCTTCTGCCACCTTCCCTGCATTCCTAAAGGCATTGAGACACCTTGTGAAGTCTAGTCTTGTTTAGTATAGTTCTTCTTCACTTTGAGCATCAGTTTGATCTCTTTGAAGTAAGTGAATTTTAAGGTTATATTGTTATATACTGTCCTGACAGAGGTGATTTTTTGGAACTGCCCACAGGGTTGAAGGTGAATCTAACTCACCTTAGGTGGAACATGTAATTTACCTGGATAAGAGGGTGAAGGAGCTGCTCACAATGAATATACCAGGAGAAGGCAGACATGCTTATGTAACTGTATTATTTTTCCTTTTAGACATCCATCTCCTGCTTTCATATGGATTTATAATTTAGTTGTGTTTCTTTTTGATCTGGTTTTTGGATTACACTGGTTTGTGATGTTGTAAAAAAGCAGAGCTCAAGGTAGCACAATATTATCTTCAAAGTCTGGTCAGGTCTAGTGCCTGACAGTTAAAACAGATGCCTGCTACAAATAATTCCAGTAATTCCTTTTCTGTATGCTAAATTCTTAGCATTTACATTATGATGGGGTTGCATCCATTTTAAGGAGATCAAAATTGGGCACTATGATATTTTCATTTGGGAGCATTTTCTCATTAAATGAAACCAAAATCAAACCAAAGTCGCCATCTGTGTTTTTTTTTTTTTTTTTTTTTTTTTTTTTTTTTTTCCCTCCATTTTTAAATGTAATGGCAGAATTCACTGTGGGCATTTTTGATAAGTAGAACTGTAATACAATGGCAGAGAAAGTGCAAATAAGTTCTCTGACACCATATAGAACAAAATGTAAAAGTCATTCTCATTAAGGAAACAGCAGCCCCTCCTCTGCAGATGATCAGTGGGATCGCCATTAACCCTTTTTCAAGGTTATTTTGAATTCAGCTGGGGTTTCCACATGGCTAAACCAAGCATGGATGTGAATTCCAGCACAATCAGAGCCTGACTGCGCATCCCCATCTACACACATCATTTAAAAGACCTGTGTTGCCTGGCAAAGCAATGGAGATGTTTTGATGCCTAACACTCCAGCATGTCCATGTTTTCACAGGATAGAGACTTTGCTTTGTAACCCATTCTCTGGGTTTCTGCTGTTCATTTCCCTGGCCAACTCGAGCCTAGTTGGACAGTCCCTTCTGCTGTGTAAATTGCACAGGCTTTCCCTTTTAAAAGTGATGGTGTGAAAGATGAAGAGTGTAAACACTATGATTCAGCCTCTGACTGGAGTAAATTATCCTCTGCTGTCCTTAAAAGAGACTCTGTCATCAGTAAATACTGTTTTGTTTTTTTTTTCTTTGCATCTTCTGTGCATGGATCATCTCACCTACATTTTATCTGAGAGGAGAGCAAGTAATTTCCTACATCATACAGGTGGACACCATCTGGACAGAGTATCCTCAGGCAGTCAAAACTAGTATCTTTGTGGTATGTTGTAGGCCTTTGGATAAAATATAAGTATTTCTTTATGTCCTATTTGCCCTTGTGTTGCATTGTCCTCATTGTAGTAGTGTCTCAGCTATACTGTGGCCCCTTTGACCACACAAAAACTAATTTTCCAACCAGAATATTAAACTCTCTATATCCAAGGGAAGGGGCCTATAGTGTCTCGTGCTTCCTATCTTAAAAGACCCAAATATAGGAACTAATTTTGATAAGGTCATAATTAATTTCTGGGGTAAGCAGAACATCTATTTTGAGAAGTCTGTCCCTCTTAGCTTCCAGAGGTGTGTCCCTCAAAAAGTGCTATTAGCTCACTTACTTCCCAGCTCACTGCTTCCTCGTGGTGTGGTGAGGCTGCTCCCTGAGAATTCAAGGCAAGACACTACCACATTTCAGGTTAGTTCCATATTTACTTTTTGCTACAGAAGGTTAAAAATTTTTTTTTGGATCAACCAGAATTCCAGCTGTTGCATGGAGCTGTTCCCTTTTCTCCAGGGATAACACTCATGTTTTATTCGACCTACTTCTGACTACTTTTTATTTATGGTGACTGTTGCTTTGTAAGCAGGTCATGCCATTACTTAATGGCACACTAGGACATTTCTCATACTGGGTCTGATTAAAACAGAACCAGGGAGCAGGTCTTGAGTGTCTTGCAGGGGGTTGCACAACCTTGCTCTGATGTGGACACCCTCCTTTTCGGATCACCTTGTCCCTTTATTGCTTTCTTTCTTCCAAAGTTTCAGTAAGTTCTCTAACACATCACATCTAGTTCCTTTAGCCCCTTTATCTGAGTGTGTTTTAAATTCATCTTTGTTTGCAGAGTCTTGACACAGCGGGTTCCCAGCTTTAATAGTCTGCAAATGAAAGGCCCACATTTCACATGCTATTTTCAGCACTGTTCTATTAAACTGTAACATTGAAAAGAAGAGTGTCCTCTTCAAGTGCAGAAGAGCACGTTGCTTCCTCATATCTAAATCACAGCTTCTGTTATAGATCTTCTCAGTTATTCCCAGGTCTCAAAACGTCTGGTACTTTCTTCAGATCTGGAGTTCTTGGAGTTGTAAGTGTGAATCTCAGCATTAATGTTTCTTCTTTTTCTTCTGAGTAACTGTTTTTTGTTTAAAGAAGGAGTTTTACAGTGTTTCCCTCAAGGAAAAGACACAGATGTCAGCTCTCTTTCTTGAAGTCTCAAAAATCCCCAGGCCAGTGGAAATCATCCCAAGTATGTTGTTTTGAAAGTGTCATTTTACAGTACAGATGAGTTTCTCTTTACACCTTGTGTGTTTTGTCTTGTGTGTGCCTCTGTGAGATTTTGTGCACTGCTGTGGGTTCCATGGGCTGGCCTCTTCCCCAGTGGGGGTTAATTTACTGATCATGGTAACTTCAGTATCATTTTATCCTCTCTAATGCCACAGAGAGAACCTGCCCTCACCACTAATTTATACACTTGCTTTTCCCCACCCTTAATGCCCCTTGTAGGACTGCATCTACTGATCTGTTTGCTTTCCAAATCTTTGCCTTGCTGAAATGGAAGTCCCATTTGTATAACTTGCTGTCTCAGCAAGTCTTGTATAACTTTTTGGTCTTGACATCCCAAGTTTGTTGTAGTTTCTCAGTGTTAACTATCAAGTTTATACATTTTTTTATTCCTTTTAAATTGGCTTATGTAAAATTTAGTGTTTTGCCCCTTTATTGCTGCATTTGTGACCCTTATCTTCAAAATAAAGACACTATTATTCTTTACTTGTGCAGCTCTCTGTGGAGAATTCAGAGGTTGGAATTGCCTAACATCCCTGGTACTTTCTGACTCCTCCACCTGCAAAGTACAATGTTGCCATTTTTCTTTTGATGTGATGAGCTATAAATACAGCTACTTTAACTTCTTTCCTACTGAGATTCCCTTTAACTTCTCCTATAGTTGCCACCTCTGTGTTTGAATTTCATTATATGGTCAGGCTGTGTTTTCCCAGCATTTAACCTCTAGCCTCGTGGACCTCAGGGGACAAATTACAATCTATTTTCCACTGAAATTAAGTGTGAAGCCTACTAATCCTGTAATGAGAAAGTCAGTGGACATCACTGGTATCTGTGGATAAGAAGAGCTCCTTCTACCTCTGACTAGATACAGCTAATTTATGCATTTAAGTTATTTCTCTTCACTAAGTGTGTGGACTATAGGTTGCTGTTATTGTCCTGTAATGAAGGTGAATGATTTTTACAGTTTTTTGAGGCAAGAAAGCTGGAAGGAAATACCTGGCATATGGTGAACATTTAAGCTGTTTTTTGAAAAACATGAAATCAAAATATCTACCTGAGGTTTAGGGTAGCACAGAGCCACACCTTGATGTAGGCCCTGAGTCTTTATGCCTTTATTAATGTGTTTTCTGATTTACTGTCACTGTTGGAATAATGAAATGGATGTGTGGAGAAGAACCTGCATGGCTAATGAGCAGGCTGGCTAATGAGCAGGCTGGCTAATGAGCAGGCTGGCCACTAGCTCTTTTCTTTTACCCCATCACTTACAATCCTGACAAGAAGCAGTCCATGAAATGGCAGGGAACATTGAATTTTGTGAATGATACAGCAAATTTCTGCAGGAGCCCTGAGTGCAGCTCTCTCAGCCTGCTGCAGTGCCTGCTTCCCAAGGTTGTGGGCAGTCCCTCTTTTTTCCCTGCCTCCTCCCTCTGTGCCCTGGGGGCTGCTGGGCTGCAGCAGCAGCTTCCAGCACGTCCAGTGGAGCTCTGGACATGCATCAGCCCCCTCAGGCAAACTCATCCACCATCTTCACACCACGCACCCAGGATGGGCACTGCAGACTCAGGGCTACTCTTGCACAATTTGGTCCGTGGGAGGGATTTCTTTTTCAAGTTTTGTTTCTGAACATGTGCTTTTTTGGCATGATTTAATGAGTATTGTAGAGTATAGAATGGAGAAAGTCAAAATAATACATCCAGTCCAACAGGAAAGAAAGGCTTGCTTTCTTGGGAGTAAAACTATTTCAAGAGCTAAGCATAGTAATGCACCATTTACATTTTAATTCAAATACAGTAAAATGATAGAATTTAGAAAGGAAGAGGGGAAAATGCTTGCTGAATTTTTAGATTAGATGTTAGGAAAAACTTCTTCACCAAAAGGGCTGTGAAACCTTGGAACAGGCTGCTCAGGGAGGTAGAGATGTGGCACCTGGGGCCATGGTTTGGTGTGGACTTGACAGTCCTATGTTAGTGGTTGGACTTAAAGATCTTCCAAGACTCTTCCAACCTAAATTATTCCGTGGTTCTGTGATTCTCATTTCTCTGCTCTTTCCCCACATGCAAAAGGCAGAACTAACATCCAGTACCTGCCCTAAGCAGCTGCATCTTGCATTTCTCCCATGGTGAAGTGTGTGACTCCCAAGGCTGGCACAAGGGCTGGTCCCATGGCCATCACATCACCTGCAGGGCATTCCTGTTCCCAGGACAGAGCCCACGCTTGGGAAAAAGCCTACAGAAAACACAGAGATTAACCAAGGGTAGGTGGCAGCATAGGCTGTGGTTACTGTTTTAATAGTGGGCTTATTTGTTTTAAATAATGCCTCTTGGGTAAATCATGTTCATCCAACTCATATGCAGAAGAATATACTTCATTTTTCAGAGTGCTGAAATTGTGAGGCTTTCCTCTTTCTCCAACAGAGGAGCTGTGGAAGGAAGGTGAGAGATGTTGTTCAGAAAGCATTCTGCAAACCAGAATGTGTTTAAGAAAGTCTTTGAGAAATAAATCACTACCTGGTGATGAAGACAGCTGAGCTGGGCCAGGAGTCTTTCATGTGCCAACACTCTCACGTGACAGGAGTTATATTGGAAGATGACAGGCTTTGAAACTTGCAAGGCTGGAAGTGTCCAAAATTTTAATATACCTAAAGTAATAGCTGGATAAAATGGTGTCTTTCAGACTTCCAAACGCTCTCTGTAGAGCACCATGAACATACACAATCTTTTACCTATTGTAATCAACAAAAAAACAAAATCCCACCCCAAAACCCAGAAGCAGAAATTTTACGCCACTTCTGTTCAATACCAGTAAGTACCTCAGGGATAAAGAAATTTTAGAGATGAATTTGGATTGATTTCAGGTTTATAACCAAGCTTGAAATCAGAGTTTTCTAGTAGTTTTAGGTTTCTTTGTAAAAATGGAAATCCACCATTCATCAGTAAACCAAAATATTTAATTCCCTAATAAGTGCTAAGAGATGTCTGTCAATATTAAGTTTGTTTGCAAAGTTACAGCACATAAGGCTGACATAAGCAGC
Organism: Peucedramus taeniatus; assembly: GCA_013400575.1. Lineage (NCBI taxonomy): Eukaryota > Metazoa > Chordata > Aves > Passeriformes > Fringillidae > Peucedramus > Peucedramus taeniatus. The sequence goes on from WBNO01004080.1 coordinate 1,026,228, forward strand.
AAGTGTAAAAATGGGATTAATCAAAGGATGATTTAGTACTCTGAAAGAAGAATATGAAACTCAGCCTGGATAAGTAATAGACAAGCAAAGAAAGACAAGACCATTTACAAGATGTTTTGAATTAATTTAAACTCCTCAGTAGGAGAGTGTAATGAATTTCTGTGAAAATAAAGTGCTTAGTTCACTGCAGTCAAATTAAGCCAAACAATAATCATACACATTTATAAAATAGTATAAAAATGCTGCACCTATGAAAATACGGTGTAATCTTGCATTTATCTAAACAGAAAATCACACAGGGAAAAACCCCAGATCTGTCAATTTTTATGTCATGATCCAGCTTTATTTTACAGAAGGGCCAAGGAGGTTCCATGGCAAGTAGCTGATTTTTGGGTCTGTTCCAAAGCTGCTGAAGTGAATGTGTTTAGTTTCACTGGCTCCGTTTGGCTTTGTGTGGACAGGTTGATTAGCAGAGTATTTGGGACAAAAAGCAGGCCATGGAGTATTCCACATCATAACCTTGTCTTTCACCTTGTTCTCCATCCCCTGGTGCAGTGGTGCTGGGGAGGGAGGTGAGTTTGAGAAGCTCAAGTGCAGCTTTTTCCATGGCTGTTTATATCCCATGTGCTGGATAGAACAGGACAGAGCTGTGTGCCTCTAAACCTGAAATAGCTCTGCTAAACCTTCTTCCCCTTCTGCCTCACACCACATCCCCACCACAGAAGAGGTGATGCATTAAGTAAGGGGGAGGGAACAGGAGAAACCCTCCAGTCCATGCCAGGAGGATGAGGCAATTCCAGCTGCCTTGAATTTGCAGGCTCATTCTGACAGCTTTTCTGTCTCCATCTTCCTATGAAGATGAGGCCAGAAAGGAGAAAGATTTTCCTGCTGAGGCTGTCTCCCTTTGCTTCTGCACTGCTGGGGGCATGGTGGTGGGAAGAGCTTTCTCTGCCTAAGATGTTAGTTTTGACCTCAATAAAACTAGCATCACTTGCAAAAAACCCCACCCAAATGCCAAATACAATCCCCCAACAAAAAATACCCCAAGTCACAAGAGAGAACAACATGAGAAAAACTCTAATTGCACATCTGTTCAACAGACTTTTGTGATAACTCAGCAACAGCTAATTGAAACTCCTGGATCATAAATATGCTTTCAGCCAAACTGGAGTTTACTTTCCCTGATGCTATCTCCTTTCAACTCCCCATTGCACTCTGAGGTTCTGGTGGTCAGGATTCCAACAATCTGTCACTAGATGGGAAAATTAGATGTTGGGTCCATTGAATTATAACGAGCCAAACCTCTGTTAATCTGCATCATCATATCTCCACGGATTTCTGGGAGCTCTGTCACTTTGCATTAGCTGAGGACCTGGCCTTATGTAATTAGATGTTTTCACACTCGTGTGGAGATATGCCCTCCTCCGACAGCCTGGATTGCAGGCTCCCGTGGTTTGAAAAGAGATACACTCCTTCTTTGGAGGCAGCAGGACACACAAGATCTGTGAATGTGCTCATGTTTTCAGGAGATCTCACTAAGTAACATATTTAGAGTTTGTTTTTTGGAAATGGCAAAGTGCACTGGAAGGGGAGACCGGGAATCCCAGGATCTTTGAAGGGTCCTTGGTCATGAATGGGCAGATGGATTAAAGACACAGCTCCAGGCTCTGCTTCTTGTCACACAAAACTCACTGAGGGCCTTGTGGCCCTCTGCCTCTGGATTGCCATTCTGACGTAATTTTTGTGACATTTTCATGTTATTATGCAAGCCTGTAGAAATCATGACAAGACTAGGAAAACTGTTGAATAAATGCAATGCTAGTAATGTGAAATTCATCCATGATAGATGTACTTAGGTCTTTGAAGGATTTATCTGCTTCTGGCAATTTTGTGTTCCTTTTGGGTGATTTGAAGAGGTGTTTGCTTTGACTTGTGGGTTTAAGAAATATTTGTGCTTAGGTAACACTTTTATAATACACTTCCAGAATGAACTCCATGCAGTCCTTAACCCAAGGTTATAATTTTTGGAGTATTGAATCACTGCTTGCAAGTTCTACAATAGATTCTAGCTATCCCACTGTGGGAAAGCATTGTTTTTTTTCTCTTTTCATTTAATATTTGTTTATATTAAGACCACTTTTCACTGACGTCAGGGACCTATCAGGTCAAATCTAATCCTCTATATCTCACGGTGTGCTGGCTAGATTAGCCCTAATACTTGTGTTTTCTAGTCTGTGTGGAGGCAGCTTTAACCTTGTAATGATGTCCTCCCTGGAGCTGGTTCTAGGGGATGGTTGAGGCTGTAGGTTCTCACTCCTCACCTTCATAGAGCCAGGGACCTTGCCAGCATCCTTCCTTTGCTGAGGAATGTGGAGCAAATGGCCATCTTTGAAATTGCTGCCAAAGGCTGGTGAATTTGCTCCACCACAGTGAATGGGTTTGAATTCCAAAGCTGCACAGATTGTTTGGAAGTCTACCTCCCTTCCCTCTGGCTGCTGCTGGGCTGCTGGGCAGTTCTAGTCTCCTTTTCATGAGCTGGAAAATTTCCTTTACTGGGGAAAAATGTACTGTGGTTCCTGTGGAGAAGTGTAGATGACTGTCTCTGTGTGGGATTTGGGGGAGAGGAAGGGATGTGTCAGAAAGAAGTCCAAAAGAAAGAGCAGTTGGAGACATCAGTGTCAGCAGGACAAGATGCTGAGCACTGGCACTGGAGTGCTCAGGTGGTGAGAATAGCTTGTGAGTGGCCCATGCATCAGGCAGGAGCAGAAAACACTGTATTTCCTGGCAATTCACAACAGAATCCTTGCTCATTGAATATTCTCCTTTAATGAGTAGCTCTAGAAGAGACAATGAAGCAAGAAGTGATGTCCCCATTTATCCTCAGTGCAAGTTTGCAGGGCAGGGCTGGAATCTGACTCCATGGGAGAGCAAATGGAGGTTCCTGCACCTCCCAACCCAGTGCACGTGTCAGTAGAGGTGAGTCAGGGCTGCCCAGAGGCCCTGGGCAGATGGGAGCAGGGAGCTGGAGACACATCTCCAACGTGTCCTGGTGTGCTGCAGGGACAGTCCCCTCCAGAGCTGCTGTGATTGATTCCATGGGAAGGGTCACAGCTCCAGCCCAGAAGGGACTGAAGCACCTCTTATCCTCTCCCTGAATTTTCTTCTTTCTCTATTAATATTCTGCCAAAGTTGTTTTCAAGGAAATTTGTCCCCCAGCCTACTGTGCTGCCAGGCTGAGTAGTGTGAAATGAAAAAAACACATTGAAACCAACAGCACAAGTTTGGTTTTTTTGTTTGGGCTTTTGAGAATTAAAAAAAAGGATCCTGTGGCTCTGCTGCTGAGTCAGCATTGGTTGGATGTGATTTCTGAACGTGATTTCTGTGGTCAAACTTTACACAGAACTTTGATGTTTAATGTGCCAGTCAATTAAAGCATGCTGTTATGCTAGAAATGATGTGGTGGCTTTGTGTGGCTTGCTTGGTATTGCCAAAATGGGTCAAAAGTATCAGGAGAAGGTTTAATCTCCCTGTTTACATAGTGTCATTTTGCTTGCTTTGTGGTTCATTGCTTTCTGCAGCGACTGGGGTAGAGTCTAAGAGCAGGAAGCCTCCTCTCTCCTCTGTGTGACAAAAATAGCTGGTGCACTCTCCTGCTGGTTTGATTAAAGTGGCTATGGAGGTTCAGCTGTGCTGCACTAGAACTGAGGGCTCTGCTGAGCAGAGCTCCCCTCAGCTGGGCCCTGGCTGTCCTGGTGCCACCTGGTCAGGTGTGGATGTCTCTGGCCAAGCAGCCTTAGTGGCTGAATGGCATTGGTGAGGTTTTCTGCAGAGCAGCCCAGCAGACCCAGTGCTGGCACAGCTGTGGTGGTGCCACAGAAAGAACAAGTGTTTGGGGCAGGACCTTTTGAACAGTTTTGTTGCCAGGTCTGTCCTCCCAGGGTGAACCCTCCTATCCTTGCACAGTGCAGGAGTCCCAGGAAAAGCTTCAGGAAGGTGTCACCCTCTGCCAGGGGAAGGTTTTTCACAGTGAAGCTCTGCAGACATTTAAATGCCTTCTGACACTTTAATCGGACTGGCAAAAAAAGAGTTGTCCAGCTGATTTTGTAAGGTGTTCAATAATGAGATTTACTTTAAAGCAGGTAAAAAACCTTAGGAAGGTTTTAAGATTGTACTTTAAAGTGTAAGCTTGGTATATCTGTTCTTTTCCTAGGGGTGTTTTATTTGATTCTGATATTAAACCAGGAGTTGGTCCAACGCCCGTTAACATAAATGAAAAGAGTTTTATTGACTTTGATGGGATTTGGATCATGCTGCACTAATTAAATAGTAAAGTATCCATTAGTAGTGAAGAAAACAGAAGAGAGGAGAGCCAGATAATGTTGTGATGAACCCTGTGAAGTTGAGTGAACTGCAGCCAAAGTCTCAGCATCTTTACAGATCAGCTTTTCCATATTTCTCTGCCTCAGTCCTTCTGACACAGATACATGGTAGATTTTTAAGAGAACTAAATTTATAAAGATCCGTACATTTATCCTGCCTATTTACAAGTTTTCGTAGACACATTTAGTCAATAAATATTACCTTATTCAAGGTAATAATAAGAAAAAATGGGAAGTGAGGTGTGACAGAAAAAAAAGTTATGCTTTAAACAACACTGAAATCAGGTACTAATATTTTGCATTTACTTTGCCGGAGTATTCTTGTCAGATTCTTAAGGAACACAGATTTACTAGATTCCAAAAAAAAGAGAAACAGCTTTTCACTGTTATTGATGCTGTAAGTAGAAGGTAAAGTAAAAGTTAATATCTTATGTGTCTGGAAGATCTGCATAAAAAGTGGGTTTTATTTAAAAAATAAAATTTAGTAAGGCTGTTCTGGAACTGGCCAAACATGTACAGACAGCTTAAAAATACAGTAATAAAGGAATTTATATGGGCTGCTGGATGGGTGTTAAAAGGATCTGGCATTTAAAACTTAGAAATGCTGTTCCTCATTCCTCTTGCTGTGACCCACTTTGCCTGGGTGGCAGCAGTGGCCCTTCAATTCAGTAGCCTACAGCCCTGCTGAGACAGGAGGTCTGTACTCACAAAAAGCATTTATGGGAATTTCCCTGTGACAGTGGGATGGCTGGAAAACACCCCTCATTTGAAACAAGCTGGATGTGTTGGGATTCAGCTGTAAGCATGTAAGCTGAGGTTTTGAGGACATGAGGAGCCCATCTGTGTTTGGCTGTCAGTTCTCCTTAGGCGTCTTTGACAACACAACCCTAAATGAGATGTTTTCTAAAAACAACTTGCTGGCATTGTTTGCCTGCTGCTGCATTTACTGAAGGACAGTGCTCTCAAGCCAGTTCACAAGTTTTTTTCCATTTCAGGTACTTGTCATCAGGTTTCCTAGCACCCCCTCTCTTAAGCTTAGCAAAAAAGAGGTTTATCCACCTTCACTGGTCAGGTATTTATGAATATCTGCAATTTGGTTTAGATTTTAACTAAAGTTATCAGGCAAAAGTGTTGATCATGCCATGCTGATACCATGACCCCATCTTCTGTGTTTCTATCTTGGCCTTCTACTTGCAAAAATCATGAGGTCTTGTCAGCTGCAGCTGCAGATTGAGGAGTAATTTAGGTTGAATTGTAGATTAGTCCATTTTTCAATTCTGTGGTGGCCCAAACTCCCAAACAAAAAAATGTTCTAGTAGACTGAAATTTTCTAGAATACTCAAAATAGGAAAAGATGAAAAAAAGAGTCAGTCTGAGGCCCAGCAGATCAAATGCACTTTTGTGCTTCCAAAAATAAAGTGTCAGAAGTAGAACCCTGTGTCCCCTTTTTATAAATCTTCTCTTTCAAATCCAGTGGATAACTAATAGAAAGTTTTCAGAAGGAAAAACAAAAGGCTTTATGCTTTATGTAAGAAAGATTAAGTGGAGAGGGGCTTTTCTCTCTTGAGTACGTGGGTGTGTTGGAATTGTGTTTTAGAATCAAGCTTTTTGTGAGGCTTGCAGAGTAAAACTGTTATTTGGGGAATTCAGAATTGTTCTTGTGCTTGTTGGGAGGGCATTGAAAGATGCCAAGGCACAGCAATACCCCAGAAGGGCAAGTGTCACCTTGCAGCAGTGACAGGTTGCAAACAGGGTTATAAAACAGGGCTTAGGAGACAACTGAGAACTGCCAGACTGCCCAAGGGTGCAATCCTGCTCTTTTCTGATCAGTTCTACTCCTATATTTGTTCTGTTAGCCAATGTGGGTACACAGGCAAGTGAGGTTATATAAGAGTTAAAGGTTTAACCTTTCAAAGAACATAACCATTCATTAAAGTGATTTCATTAATTATAAAAAGAAAATTAGATGGAGACTCCAGCACATGGGAATATAGAGATGGATTTGCTTCAAATGAAACTCTTTCAATATAAAATTACTTCTTGCTCTGAGACAAGGAAAATAATCCAAAATATAATGGAAATGCTTTCATTACATTTAGCTTTATTTTTTCCTAAACAAAAAATATTTCTGTCTGAGAGCAAATGACAAACTAATTTTCCCCACCCTAAACCTAATTTGGCAACCAACTAATTTGTTGGTCCAAGGTTGATTTTTAAAAGAATTCCTAATGTAAAATGTTGCCTTATGTTCCAGGCAATACTGCATGTGTTTCCATAGCAACCTCTTCTCATGTCTTGAACTTGTCAGCATCAACATATGACATTTTAAACTATAAAGCATTTGCATGTACTGCTGCCTCTTTGGACATGAGTGAGATTTGCCAAAACCTGGGTTCTTGCAGACAGTTGAAGTTAGGGGAAGGTGATGGACTCGGATGTTCTTTGTACCTCCTGCTTGCTTACAAAGAATAAGGAAGTTCTTTGAGTTCTCACTGAACTCAGGCAATGGGACACAGATTCCTGCTCCCAGCTCCAAGGTCAACAGCTAACTCAAAGCCTGTTTTTTCCCCCAGGACTGTTTGTCAGTGGGTTCTGTGTCTGATTCTCTGCACTGTGTGTTTTTGGGCTGTCTGACTTTTCTCAGATGCACCTGCTTCTCTGTTCTGTGTTCAGCAGAGCTGTTCTTGACCTTGGACATGCACAGGCTTTGGACAGTGATGTACACCAGATCTCCCTCTGTTGCTCTGATGCTTTTCATTTTAAACCCAGGGAATGGTAAGTGCAGGTTAAGTGCAGCCTAATCCAAGTGAGAGTGTATTTGCAAAACATTTATGAAATAAAGGAACTGAAGAAGGGGTACATAAAAGCCCTAGTCATCTGGGAGGAAATAGAAGAGATGGTGTTCTAGTGAGCAGTAAAGAGAAATTGGTTTGACTAGCCAGACATAATTGTAAAACATTCTCTAGGAGGGAACACTAATATAATTGTAGGATATGTGCTTTTACTGTCTTCCTTTTTCTGACTGTATCATGGGTTGGCTGCTGATTTGATCTTCTAAAATATGTATTTGCAAATATGGACGAGCTGCCAAAAATGTGACTAATACAAAAATGCCCATTGATCTCTTTTTAAAGCCTGTATTAAAAGATTGCTCTCTGGAAGATAATAATCACTTCTCAGACTTTGTAGTATTTATACAGACACCTTACTGTCTATAAGGATAGCTCTACTTTTCCAAACAGAGAAAAACATTAGTATCAGGTTTGTGAGGCCAGGTTTTGATTTTGTGTGTGTGGGGACTAGAGGGGTGGCTTCTGTGAGCAGCTGCTAAAATCTCCCCTGATGTCCCCCAGTGCCACTGGCTCCAAAAGGGACTCGCTGCTGGCCAAGGCTGAGCACAGCAGTGATGGTGGTAGTGCCTCTGGGATAACATATTTCAGAAGAAAGGAGAAGAGCTTGCAGCTGTGGTCAGAAGAGTGAGAATATGTGAGAGCAGCAGCTCTGCAGACCCCGAGGTCAGTGCAGAAGAAAGGGAGGAGGTGCTGCAGGTGCTGGAGCAGAGATTCCCATGGTGGGGCTGGATGTCCCCGTGCAGCCCATGGAGGAACACGGGGGAGCAGAGATCCACCTGCAGCCCAAGGAGGAGCCCACACTGGAGCTGGGCAAGAGTGTGAGGAGTCCTCCCCCTGAGGGGGAAGGAGCAGCCCAGACAATGTGTGATGAACTGACCACAGCCCCCATTCCCCATCCCACTGCACCATTGTGAGGAAGGAGGCAGAGAATTGAGGAGTGAAATTGAGCTTGGGAAGAGCAGAGGGATGAGGTGGAAGGTGTTTTTAAGATTTGGTTTTATTTCTCATTACTATACTGTGATTTGATTGGTAATAAATTAAATTAATTTTCCCCAAGTCGAGTTTTGCCTGTGGCAGTAATTGGTGAATGATCTCTCCCTGTCCTTATCTCAGCCTAGAGTGTTTTGTTATATTTTATCTCCTCTGTCCATCTGAGGAGGGGAGTGATGGCTTGGCTTTTGTGGGCATCTGGCATCCAGCCAGTGGCCCCCCACCACAATACCACTCCCCTGTTTTGGCTGTCAGTGTGAATTTGGATTTATCCTTCAGACCATTACGTAGGAGAGAGCTGATTTATGCAGCAGGACTTGTCATGGCCTTAAACCCTCACTGTAGTGTTGCATCTGCACATAAGACTAAAAACAGGTCAATGGCTTGTTTTGCCTTGATTTATGGCTTTATGGCTTGGAGCAGGAGACTCCTTTTATTGATGACTCTGTGCATTCAAAAGATGTGGGTGTAGATTCTTTCCTGTGTCTTCACTGAAAATAGATATCACAGTGATGTTTAACTCTTAGGAACCTGCTGAAGCATCCCCCATGCCCTGCTCCTTACAGGGTGTCCCTGTGTCATTCACTGGCCCACAGGCACTCACAGTTCCTGGAGGAGCTGTGGCCCTCTGGTATTCATCAGAGGGGATGGTTCTTCCAGGCATGGAATAAACCTTTCCCTGTGAGATCTGGCAAGAGAAGTGACAGTGGAATGAACTTCAGTGATTTGTCTAGGACTGGGAATGAACTCTGCTCCCAAAGCAGAGCAAATACTGTTTGTGCTGAAGTAATAACTGCAACAAAAAACAGTTATAAAAGCACCTGGGCACATATCTGTCAGTATGGGGCATGAGGAGCCCATGTTTATATTCTGGGGTGATAACTGTCAGGAGAGATGAGAAGTAGATGCTTGAATTTCTTGTGGACTTTCTTCATAACTGATCTGGTACAGTATGTTCTTGGGCCAGTGCTTTGATCTAGCTGGGATATAGCCAGAGGGAAAACAATTTCAAACTTTCAGTTTGCTAATCAGGAAATGAGATAATTCATATTAAAAAAATCTCTTTTTGGAAAAAAAAAAATTGAAGCCTTCTGGTCACTTTGCAGGCATTAATTTTCAGATAAAGAATTTCTGTTTTGCTTCTGAATCAGCCAAATCTTTAATACAAATAACATGAAGCTTGGTGTTTTCTGTGTTCCTTAAATCCTGTTTCAGAGAAGAAAGTGACCTTTTCTTCCTTTCAAAATACAGCTGCTCCTCTTGAAATCCTAGCTGTGTAAATACACTTGTTGCTCTCTTCTGTTAGTTTTCTGCATCTTTTGCTCACTGAAGTGTAAAACAATAAATACCATCTTCAAATCCTCTTTGGAAGACTGGAAAAGTTCTGTTCTGATGTTGCTGAGGGAATTACTGAGTTTCAGTATTGCCTTTTTTTGCCTGGTTTGTAAGGAATGCTACCCCATGTTCTTACATGAACAGTTCTGAAGTGTTTGTCCTTTTCTTGATACTCTCTCTGATTTCATTCTCTTCTGCATGTTGAGGCCCAAACTGAATACAGCATCAGCCACTGCTTCTGAGAGACGGAAATTTGGGACTTCAGTGTCCCAGCATTTGTGTCTGCTGCCCTTCTCCCTTGCTGGAACTGTCACCCTCTGAGCTGCTGATGAGCTGCAGCTCCCTGGGTTCCTTCTGCCTGGCAGCTCCTTGAAGACTTCAGCCTCCCCACATAAGGAGAGGGTAAAGTTGAGGGTGGTTGGAGAGGCAGTTTTTGGATCATAAAGAGAATGTGGACCAAATGTGGCATTTGCAGCTGTTTGATCTCCCTCTTTTAATCTTCACCAGACCATAGACATGAGCTGTGAGAGGAAGAGGTAGTAAAGCATCCCCCTCTTTACCATTTTGTAGGAAATCAGTGGAAGTGGCAATGCTGTGGTGGCTTGAGAGTGGTCAGCTTGGCTGAGTCCAGCAAAAAGTGACTTCAGTGTTACTGTACTTTCATACTGAAGTGGTTGCACCAATTTTGAAATTGAGAATTATTCAATTATTTGGGCCAGTACAATTAAAAGCCAACAGATGAAAAGTTATTTAACAATACTTTTCTTTCTATCAGGCATCAGTGTCATGTTTTTCTTTATATATAACCTTTATTTAAATCTTCTGCATAGATCTTACCAAATACATATTGCTCTTTCCTTTAGAAAAAAAAGTCTTTTTAGTTTCTGGGTTAAGATTTATGGAAAACACTGGAAAAGGGAGGTTTCTTGGAGTAGTCTGTGTATATAATTATATTTCAGTGCGCTTGAACCATTATACTGTACATTGGTCCAAGTACCACCTTTTGCAAAAAACAATTGACTTTTTGTGGAACTCACAGAAAATGAACATAAAACATTAATGAAATGAAATTTGGGCTGAATAGTTTAGACTATTGTACATTCAAAATCCCTTAAATACTTATAAAATAGAATAAATTGGCAAATGATGCTAGTGCACCTCTAGAACATATGGGAAAAATGGGTAAAATAAGTAAATCCCTGTTACTTCCAGTACTTACAGGGAGCATAATGTCATTAAGAAAGGAAAATGCAAAACATGTGATAGCAGATGCCAGACAAACCACAGTGCTCCAGCTCTCACAAGAAGCCCCCTTTTCAAGCTGTACCTGGCCCTGGCCAAATCATTCTTTTTGGATTGAGTTTTTCATTCCTGGTTTAAGGCCAAAGGTAAATTCTCCTCTGTGTGGAAACTTTGAATAAAACAAATTCACTCATTTTTCAGATTCTCCTTCTCATCAGGATTCCTGCCCCTTTCCCATTGCTGTGCCAATGCTGCAGCAGCTGTGAGGGCTTTGCCTTAGCTTCTTTTGGAGTGTTTTTGCACATGTTCACAAAAATATTGCTATGGTCCTTTGCTTTTTATTTCTAATATCACTAAGAATGTTTATGATGCTGCTGATTGATCTCTTGGACAACACAAACCTCAAAATTGCCTGAAGTTGTGCTGCAGCCAGCCTAAGGAAGTAGCTGAGACCCAGATCAACCCTCACAGAAAAGCAGGAGTTTGAAACTTCCACTGGTTCTAAAGGTTATGGTGGATTTTGAGGTTTTGTAGAGTTATATAGGGAGCTAAAAAAGAAGCATGGTACCTAGTGACACTTCCACATTTACCTAAGCTATGATCTTAATTCTCTTGACCTCATGGGGTTTCAGTATGTAAATCACTGGGGCTGGGGCTTTGCAGAGCCCACCTGCCTCTTGGGTGGGTGAATACCTTTGGATGTGTAACCCCACACAGCTGAATTTCTGAACTGTTGGCTTTTATTGGATCTCCTTCACTTCTAGAGGAAGTGAAGTCAGGTGTTGGTCTTCACTGTCCTTTTCTGAATTTGGCCCCAACTCCTTCCCAAATGGTTTGTTTAGGGTTTGTTTTTAAGGCTTTAAAACCATATATATATTTAAATTATCTGTATCTGTCCTCTGCAATAGCAGTGGTGAGCATCACTGTACTTGGCAAATAAAGAAAAGTGGAAGTGAGGGCTTTGAAGTTGCTGGAGTTCTTGGATGAGGCAATGTGAACAGGTCAGGCAAGAGAAAGAGGAGCTAAAGCACATTTCTACTGTTATTTGAAGGTAATTTTCAGTTTCATTTTGTTTGGCTGGTGGAAAGACATCCACTCATGAACTTGCTTGATTTTAGAGCTTTTAGAGCTCTTTTCATTTGAGTGAAAATCATTTCACACCTTGGTGTTGTCATTCTGTTATATGGACCTTCCCCTGCTCACTTCTGGCTTCATGCACCAGGGTTTTCATCCACCAAGAATGGTGGATGCAGAATGGGTCAGTTTGGGATCCTTGATAGGCTTAAGTGTGTATGAAGCTGAATCTAAATAGCCAATTACTTGCTGTGCCTTATTTAATTTCACTCAGTTTTTTTTTTCCTGATGGTTTATAAAGTATTCATACCACGTTTTCCCTAATTGACTTAAGTTAGCTCTTCCTTTTCCAAAAGGAAATATGACAAACTAAAAGATTTCAAATGGAGACTCTGGTCACATTGTCATTTTTTTGTCACCTACAATATTTAGTAGTGGAAAAAACTACTGATGATATGGTAAAGTGCTGTCAGACATTTAAGGAAGACAAAATCCAAATGGAACTGTCAGGAGACAAATCTGGCCACTACAGCAGTTATATCTCATGCAAGTCTCAGCTGTAATCTGGGTTTTCATTCATTGAATAGCAGATAAGGAATAATCTCTTCTTAATGTAATAATGTGGGCATTTGTATTTTTTTGAGAATTAAGACTCATGTTCTGAAGAAACAAATGCTTTATTTCAATTTGGCTGGATATTTTGAAGCTTTTAATTAAGAGAGAAAGAGAGCCTTTTAATCTAAAGAAATAAATGTTGAATTTCTACTTGAATGCATAGAGAGAAATTCACGGTTGCTTTTACTTTGTTTGTTTAGTTTAAGGTTTTTTTTTTTTAATTTTTTTTTTTTAAGTGCTTGTGCATTGAAGGCTGTAATTGGCTCTGGAGAAGGCCTTTTACTTGTGTTTCCCAGTCATGGATGTCTGCACTTATCTCATTCTTGGCATCCTCCCATTTCAAAGTAAGACGTGGCAGTAAAGTATTCTGAGGCAGTGCCAAAGAGCAGATTGTTGTAGGGGAAAAAAGTTGTTCCTTATACGTTATGCTGAACTCTTAAGCTTTTAATGAATTGAACTCACCCATTTTCCCTATAAAATTACAGGAGAGGATAGCTGTCACCCAAATAAAAGGTTGCTCAGGGCTGCTTTTGTGCACAGCTCATGTATTTGGGTGAGGAATAACTCTGCCCTGTGTCCCTTTACCTGCTCCACTCCTGAGCGTGGCTGGGCTGAGCTGGAAGCAGGGAGTGTCTGGCATCACCCACGTGTGCTCTGCTCTGCTCTGCTCAGGCTCCTTTGCAGCTGCTGGGCTGAGGAAGGTGGTCATGATGTAGGAAACCCCATGCAAATCAGATTTGCTTTGTTTTTATGAATCTGCTATTTTGGGGGTTTTTGCAAGTGATTTTTATGAGGTGGAAGTGAAAATGAATGAGGGTTAATGAAGGAGGAGAAGCTGCTGATTTTAAACATGTGGTAAGTGTAGAACAGCCTTTCTTATAGCAGGGTTTTACAGAAAATAAATCCTCTGCTAGTTTCCTGTGGGATGGATTAAGGCATTAATTAATGATTTTGGATATAACTCTATTCCAGTGTAGTTCCTGTACCTGAGAATATGGGGTGTGGTTACAGAAAGGGAGGAACCCTCATGTTAAACCTCCTGTGTGTTGATTCAAAAATCCATGTGTGTTAATCTGTGGGAATCTACTTTGGAAATGGAAGGGATCACACAATATTTTGGTGAAGTGTTAAATCTTAGTTGGAACAGGAGAAAGTTCTGGAAAGTCTGTAGCTGGGAAGAGGAGATGGCTTTGCTTCAGTGTCATGTGGACCATCAGCAGTGCTGGGTGAAATGGTGCAAGAGGGCAAAGTGGCACTGTCTGCAAAGAATTAAAACAGGAGATGAAGGAGAACAATATTTTTAATTACGTTTCATCTGAGGCACATGTTCATTGTCTCAAGACAGATTTTGAGATTTTGTCCATATTTGAACTGGAACAAGAAAACAGTTTTTCTCCAGTTTTGTATCTGACTTGCATCCAAAGCAGATTTGGATGGGTGCCCCACCTGAATTGTTAAGGACTTGGAAGAAATCTTTTAGTCTTGGCCTATTTCTGGTTAAAATACATTCTTCTGCAATGGAGCAAAAGTATTTTTTTAAATAAATGAAACAGACAGAGGAGGCAGATATAATCTCAAGAGATGAGGTTAAGATTTCAAACATCTTTTAAACTGATCTATTTTTGATAGGCAGATTACTAAGACTTGACTGTTGGGCAGATTTATTTAAACTCTCAGTAGTGTGTGGTATTGAGAAAACTGCACCATCAATGCAGGGAAATGTGAGTTTGGGCACAGCATTGGCCTTATTTACTTGAAAAATCTCACAGTGCACCCACTACAGAAAACTGTTCTCCTGCTGATTATGTGTTTCCTGTTCTGTTAATTAGGATGTCACTGCTCTTCCGTATCTCATTTCTTACAGTAATTTCTTAATGAGTCAGTTGAAGTTTTGTGGGCATGGGAAATCTGGTGAACTGGCTAACGTTTTCTCTGATATCTGTTTTGATATCAATTATGCTTCAGCTTCCAATTAAGCTGGTCAGGGTGCATTAGCAAGTCTCCAGTTCATGGCAAAATACTGCATAGAGAGATGGCATAAGACTAAATTCAAGATTATCCAAAGTAATTGGGACAGAAAATTATTTAGTTTGCCTTGCTGGAATTAGTCTGACTTGTTGTTGAAATGCTGCCCGCCTTAGTTCAGTTCTCTCTGTAGTTTCAGGCAGAAGAAAGCCATTTGCAGCAGACTGTACTCTTTAATAAGGTTGTATTATGCAACTAAGTAAACCAGGGTGAGGAAAGACTGGAGCTGAACTCCCTGAACAAGTGTGGATTGAAAATGCAAAAGAGATGAACTTGCAATTAAAGGGCAAAAATTACACAGGATCTGTTGGACAATAGGCTCTGATATTAATGGTGACTGAGGATATAATTTGGGACCAGAAAAACAGACAAGTCCTGAGCTTGAGCTATTCATGTCTATGTTTTGTACTTTCCTTTCTAAATATCTGTAATAACATCATAGGCAATGTTCATCCTTGTCATATTGACTTGCAGGACAAGTGAAAACGATATCTGCTAAGCTTTATTAGAATATGTTAATTTGGCCAAGCTGTGTAGGATGTGCTTGGAATGTAGCAATTTGTACACTAAGGAAAATGAGATTTTTTTCAAATTAAGTGATAAATTTTGGCAGCACTTCTTAATGCAAAATGTATGTTGAGTTGTATCTAGAATGAAAACATGACTTTTAATTTGAAAATATTGCTTTGTGCTTATCAGAGATTCTTCATACATCTGGTCATGATCAGAAATGATCAGGGAAAAAAGTCTGAAAAGCAGTATATACCTTTTATACCTTTTACTGTAGAGTTCCAGAGTCTCCACTGTTGTTGTTTTTTTTTTTTTTTTTTTAACTCATTTTTTGTGATGACTAGAATTCTGCAGGCTCAATCAAATGCATTAGTGTAACTCTTAATAATAGAATATATCTTTGGCTCAGGTTCTTCCAAAGTGAGAGAGCTCTTCCCCCTCCTCCCATATGAGGAATGAAATTTAAATCTATGTATATGAAGGATTGCTCTATGCAGAGTTCCTGTTCTTCTCTCACTATAGTGCAGCTCTTCAGACTTCGACCACTGATGTTGAGTAAGGCATTCCACAGTTGTCTCCAGGCTATGGATTGGATCCAAGAACAAGACAGTGATTTTTTTAACTGCTTATAAAGAAGTTTCATATGCATTGATATATTTTTTGTGCATTTTTGAAACCTGGCTTTTAAAACCTTATTACGCCCTAGGAAATCACTGGATGTTGTTCTACCAGATGTGCATGCACCAATTTCTCCTCTTTAGGATTTTGTCTTCCTGCACATCTGACAAAAAAATCTCTGGACCACAGCTGTCATTTAGCACTTTGAAATCGAATCATCTTTCATTACAGTTGGTATTTCTGACCTTCAAGAGAGAAATTCTGAACGTGCCCCCTTGTTGGCATTGTGTTTTGTACTGTGCTCTAGGCAGTAATTTGCTGAACCACTCCTGTGCCTTCCAAAAGCCATTTTGTAATTAAAAAAGTCTTCAACAGAGATAGCTGCAAGGAAAGTAGTATATACAGCAGACACCTAAGGCTTCTGGCTTTTTCTTTGTATCAGGGAAAGGTTTTGGAAAAACTTTGATTCCTAAAGGCTTAAACAACAGCAATAAAAAGTGAGATAAAATTTGATGAAAAACTGATATAACTTATGAGAGCCAAGGCATTATCCTCCATAAAGGGAACACTTCCTATAGATAGCACAGCTTGATGCTGTATGTAAAGTCCTGGTTACATTACACACATGTCACAGCACTGCTTAATTTTCTTAAATGATGGTGGCACAGACTTTTCCCTAGCAGATGCATGGCATTCTGATAACTGGTTTTCCTTGGTGTATCCTTTCTGTGTGAGACAGGGTGGTACTATTTTACACAGGGATAAAGTACCTAAGGTGTTCTTAACCCCTTCTTTAATTGTCTTTGAATTAGAAGTGCTGCTTCAGGTGTGATATCAGGGCTGCAGTTTCCTTGGGTTGATGATGCAGGCAGCTGCAGTCAGTATTATGGCCAGCCCAGCCCCACAATTTAAATGGAATGAATGGACGTTTAGTGTTTAAAATTAGGTCATTTTTGAGTGTTTAGTGAGGGATTTGAAGAGCCAAACTTACACACAGATCTCAGTGTTCCAGTTTTAGTTTAACTAGTGGTGATGGTGTTTGTTTTGTTTTGTTTTCCTCACAAGATGCAAGAAGATTTTAAACCACTGCTGCTTTTGTGAAGAGAGGAAAAAGGGATGTTCAGGACACCAGCATGCAGGCATAAAAGAGAGCAGGGATGTGTACAAGAGTAAAAGTTGTCCTTTTCTTTAAGAATGAGCCATTCTGAACTTAAAATCTTTTCATTTCTTAAGGCAAACCTTTGCTCAGATGTCAACGTTAAATTTCTTGTGCTAATCTAAATCTTCTATGTGGTTTCATTCCCTGGACTTTTTATGGCCCCTTAACTAAGAGGAGAAATTAAAAAGCATCTACTTGTTTACTCTGGTCCTGTCAGCTGAAATAAATGTCCCAATTTATCCCAAGCCTTGCTTACACTAAGGAAGTTCAGTTAGCTGATGGTAAATGAACCTGGGTCATCGTTCATTAGTCTCTGTAGCTGGACAGAGTTCTGCATTCTGCTCTACCTTTTTTCCCCCTCATACTTTCATACTTAAATGCTCTTACTTGTTCAGGATGGGTGTTTTTACTCTGTCCCCTGAGGCCCCTTATCAAAATGAGATGATGCATCTTAGCTTAGTCTGTTAAGCAAAACTCTCTGAATAAAATACAGATCCATGTCTTATGACAGTAACTGACTGCCATGGTGGGGAACACAGGTCCATCAGGACCCACCCACTCCTTTACCTTCTCCTTTGATCTTGATGAAACAGATGAAAACTTCATTTTATTTTTAATTATATCCCTTGCTCTGCCGTAGTTTTAAAGGATATTTCAAAAAGGTTTTAAGTGATATTAAAAAGACCACCATGAGGCACTGCCAAATCCCTGTGTCCCTCCCCTTGCCAGGGGCCACGTGGAGCATCTGTGCCAGTGGCAGAAGGGGCTGGAGAGTCCCAGCTTGGAGACCTGCTGGAGGCTCTGGCAGCAGAGCTTCGCTGGAGATTTGGGCTGGAATTTCTTCTCCTCTCTCCTCTTGGCATATTTTGCTGTTTGGCTCCCAGAGGCAAGGTCTACCTCTTCGTGATGATGATGCTTCCCATTATGTTAAGACTAATTTATGGCCAGGGCAGGGAGTGGTGGTGGCAGGCTTAGGCAGTGGGCTTGCTGTCCCAGCTAATGCATTTGTGCCTGGAGCTGTTTTGATATATTCCCTTGCTTCCATCGTGATTAGGAATGCCCCATCTCTTTTTTCACTGCTCCAAGCCTACAATTTAAGAGAAATTCTGCCTGAAACTTAAGAGAAGATGATGAAAGAGGGAGGGATTCTTTTCTCTCCACTTATCCATTTGTTTCTTGACTTTATGTGAGGTTTTTCTCTTTCTTTCTTTCCTGTTGTACTGAGATTTGCAGGCAGTTTCTCATCCTGGTCCTCCTCCTTTGATCCTCCTCCAAAATTAAAAAAGAGTAACTCCCCTTCCCCTCAAAGACATGCTTTTTAAATGCTTATTTGTAATCCAGTCATAAGAACTTAATTTATTAGTAAGGTTCACAAACTGAGATTTCACAACCTATTTTATTTATCTATTTTATTATACCTGCCAAGATTTTAATCTTGAGATATTTTCCTTTTGCTCCTGAATTTTCAAATAACTGGTGTCATGGCCAAATCACATATCCCAATGCTGACATTCACTCTGTCCAGATTACTTGCCCTGCACAGAATGTTCTCTGGTGTTTGGTGTCATCCTCCAGCGTGACATTGCTCTGTGCAATGGAAGTTTCCTTGTCAACTGCAACAGCTTCTGGAACTGGATCAACCAAAGCTGAAGATAAGCCTGGCTTTTATAGGAGAGCATCTGTAGGATAATATTTACCACTTTCTTTAATTTGTGACTTCTCTGTGTATCTCAGCTTACTGTGATGAAACTTCAGTGGAAGCTGCTCATGTTGGGAAAGGCTCGTGAACATGTTGGAAGTGGTGTCTGGACTAATGGTAGGTTCCAGATATGGATAAATCCATCTTGGATTTGGGGTTTGATTTGTTTTTAGAACTTAAGTTACAGTTTCTTTTGTATGCCTACACTTTTCCACTGCAATAGAATACATCTTTTATTGGTCTGCTTTGAACAAGGTAAATCTGGATAAAGTTAAAATAGTAAGAAGGTTGGTCAGGTTATTCCTAGTATTTCCAAAAATTATTTCCTCCCCCTTTATGCCCCATAGGGAATTGATGCAAAGTGCCCTATGAAAAGAGCCTCAGTTATTTATGGACCGCAAAGAACTTAATGTAAATTAAGGATTTTTAAGAGCATGGAGTGGAAGAAACCTCCTGAGCTGCCGTGTGCCTTCTGCTGCTGGTGCGGGTGCCGCGCACGTGCGAGGTTGTCCCTTTCTCATCTCCATTTCACAAACCAGCAATCTGTGGCAATTACACAGATGGGTCAGTGGCAGGGCTAGGACAAAGCCAGGGTTTTGTCTTGCAGTTACACTATGCTGCCCTCTGAACAGAATGTTCACCAAGAGCAGAAGTCTCCATAGCAGTTCTGCCAGTTTCTACGATCACTGTGTGTTATGACCGTGAAGATTACAAATAGCGTGGGACAATGCCAATAATTTTTTTTACTGTAGATTTCTGAAGCAAATGGAATAAGTCAACAGCAATTCATTTTGTGATACATATATTAAACAATTTTATTCTGAAAATGGTCTTAGGTGTTTTACAATGGAGATATTGGAAGGTGCAACTCACTGCTGTACACCGATGGGAACAGGCACTAACTCTGTTATGATCAGTGAAATTGTTACATGAACACAAGGAGCCTAAGGGGCCATTTTACAATCTGCTGTCTGTTTAGGAAGCTGGTTGAGCTAGAGGATAGATTTCCGTCTCATAGACGTGTAGCCACAAGTCATTATGAGCTTCCTGCTAATTCAGAAACTGCAGAAACTGAATTTTGCTGCTCCCAGTGCTGTGTTGATTTTGCAGCCACTGTGTGTTGCAGGAGTCTAAGAGAAAGAGAAGTTTCCCTACATGTAGCTCCTTATTAGGAAAATAGCAAAGAATAAATATCCAAAGGCAAAGGAATCATTGACAAACATCATGGAAATTTGCAGATAATGAAAGTGAACATGCAGTAGTAGTTACTGCCTGGTGGCCTTTCCATCCAGGAGGGTACTTCTTTGTTAGCAGGCTGCCTCATAGGCTGGGAATAATTAGTAAGTTTAAGTGCAAAAGAAGGAGATGAGAATCTTTTCTTCATTACTAGAGCTTTTGGAAAACAGCTGAAAATGGTATTAAATTTTTGCAAAGCATTTAGTGAGTACTTTTCCTGATCAACTTCTTTTTTGCAGCTAGCTTACCAGCAAATGCTCTTTTAACAGCAACCCAGACTATTGTTAGAGTTCCTGAAGGATTCTCACCCTAATTTGTGGCTTCAAGTAGATTGCTAACCTCTCAGCACAACATTTGAGTAGCATGGATCAGGCCACAGGAATTTCCTTAGTCTCTAAAGGTATGAATGTTGACATTGGATCTGATTTTAGGAAGTGTGAAGCACTCCAAAATCCTAAAGATGTTAATAGAAAAAATATGGAACAAAATTCTCTTTTTGCTTGAGGTGTGTGGATCTAAATGGCAATGGGACTGGGAAGCAGAGGGCAGGATTTTCAGTTCAGATTTTAAAATACCTTTGAATAAAGTGGAAGTGGTACTGAGGAATGTTTGGTGTAGTCAGCAGGTAGAAAGATATGAGGAGAATTAAAAACTCTGCAGGGTGTCTGCCCTTTTCTTTGTGGAAGGGTTATGTAGTTAATTTTACCGAGTGGTTTGAAACTGTTGTGGTTTCATTTATCAGTACTATAGATGATGTGGGGAAAAGGAGTCAAAATTGTTGGCCCTTAAAAACACAGGAAAAAATGTCTTCTCAATATAAAGATGTTTATTGATAAAAAAAGTGTTTGTGAAGTGCGTATGTCAGTGTGTAACTGCTAATGCATACATATAAATACTATAGTGAGCTAGTGGCATTATGAATTCTAGGGCACTTAACAATGAATTATCCCAGTGACCTAAATAATTTTCTGTCAGAATGTTTTTTCCCTTTTACATTTTCAAATTGTCTGTAGTAAATCTTCCATGTGTTTCACTGAGATTTATTCTTAAATCCTCACACTATTTACCCCTTAAGGTTGAAAGCTTGAATTTAAGATAAGCAGCCATAGAAGAATGCATGTTTCCCTTCCAGACAAGCAAACTACTTCTAACACTTACCTGACTTTACAGGGAAGGATGTGGGAGACATGAGGCTTTGCCATTTAGGCTCCATTAAACATACACACTTTGTGCTCTAAACAGGATGTTTAATGTTGTTCTCATTGCTTGCAGTTGTTGTGACTTGGCAGGTGTATTTGATGGAGTCCTTGGAGCTGCAGCCTTGTCAGAAAGCATGTGTGAAAAATAACTGATTGGAATTGCAATACAAATGGGGATTGTGAAATAAACTCATTGTGGTATGCTGGAATTACTGGCCTATAATTAAATATTCTATTAAAATACGCACTTTACGTGGGGTAGCAGGGGTCACAGACAGGGACAAATTTCATGTGCATAAAATATTCCATTACTCAAGCAAAGAGTAAAGGAATAAGAACTATTCTTAAACAGTCATTATTTGGTTGCAAAACAAAGGGGAATATTAAGATTTATCTGCTTTCCTGACAAGCGTGAAATTCACAAATCCCTTTGAAGAACTCAAAAACCTGACATATCACTGCCTTGTGAACACAGTTTATAGATATCATTACTGCTAGCAGTTATTTTGCAGAGAATTTGGGCAGAACCTGCTCTAGGAGAGGTCCTACATGTCAAATTACAAATAGTTATGTGGCTTTATGATTTCTTCTGCAACCTTTGATCCAGACAGCTCATGGGCTGAGCACCAAGGCTTCTGCTCTCATTTTCTGGGTTTAAATCCTCCTGGGGATGTGTTGCAGTACAGCCAATTTAAAGCATTCTGGCTCAATCCTGCTGTTCCACCCCCAAATGCAGAATAATGAAAAAAAAAGAATAAAAAATGTACTTTTTTAGTTATTCACATTCTCTTTTTGTCTCTTGATGCTGAGCATACCTTTTTGGCTGTACTAAGTTGTTGTTTACAAGTTGTGATTGCTTTTTAATTTATTTTTTAAAAGCCCACCATATGAATATGAACACATAAGTTTACAGACAGGGACTGAAACTTGATCCTGTGGGGCTTTGGATAAAACCAGGGGAGTGAATTTACAGTTGCTTACAATTAAAAAGGCAACAGATTTTAAAAACTTCAGTAATTGATTTTAGGTCTGGGAGTCTATTAGATTCCTTCTGTACCATACCCTGGTCCCACTGGGAACTGGAGGAGCAAGCACTCTGGTTGATTCTCAGTTCCTCAAAAGGCTGCTGTAATTTGAATAATCAGTAAGGGCTGTAGAAGTCCTTCAGAGGGATCTCCAGTGTCTGCTCCCACCAGGCTCTGGGCTGGACCCTGCAGGCAGAGCCCTTCCAGTGGGAGTTTCTCCCTGACACAGTGATTGGTCAAGTGTCCCAGAGCTCTGCTTTTTCAAGAGCCCATCAATGGACAGTGGCACTTCTCAGCCTACCAGCAAATATTTAGGAAGTGTCAGGATTTTTCCCTGAGTTCTCATTTGTTTGCTGTGGATGGACAAGGCACAAAACATCCCACCCCAATATGTAGTTTAAATGTTTAGTGAGGTAGAGAAAACCATCTGCTTTTGCCTAAGTGTTTTAGTTCACATTGTGAGCTTGAGGTGAGAATACAGTCTGGCAGGATTTTGGTTGCTTTCAAATCTGGATTTGGAGTTTGGGCATTTGGGATTCTGATCTGTCCTGTTTTAAGCCGAAGATTTCCTTGTAAAATTTTGAGCAATAGTGGTGTGTTAACCAGCAAAATCTGACTTAAGAGTGGGAGAGTGGAATGGCTTCATGCTTGAATATATCCCATAAAAGACCACTGAGTTAGGCTCTGTGTCTAGGGTTGTGTGGTTTTGTGAAAAGGCACTGGAAGTGTCTTTTTCTCTCTGCAGTCCATCATCCATTGGGATCTGTGATATGTTTTGAAGAGGGTCACATAGCACTAAACACACCAAGCCTATAAGTAGGAAGATAATTTCTGCCTCATCTGGTGCCCTGTTTCCCTGGAAATTGTTAGATGTATGCATTGGAAAATATATTGATAATAATGGTAAAACAAAAATTAATAACCGCCTCAGCTTTCACCAAATAGTAAAATAAGTATTCTGTGCTTTCCACAGTCTTTGCTCATTGGAATTGATTTTCTGCTGGAGCGTGCCTGCTGTGCAGCGCTGGAATGAATTCCTGTAGTTTTACAAATTGGCTAGATTAGAAGGTCCAGCTTTACATGTCAGGAGTGGTTGTCAGATTCTCCAGATAAATGGGGTACTGCTTGTCTCAGGATTTTGGCTGGTTCTTAAGGCATGAGTGTATGGGGTTTTGGGGCTTTTTTCTTTCTTTCTTTTACTTTCAGACTTTCATGGAAATGTCTAGAAACTGTCAGGGATCACAAGTGGTAGCTGGACACTCAAGAGGCCTGAACTGCTTTGGCTGCAGTTTGTGTAGCTACTAAGAGCTTTCAGGTGATGAGATTTTGAGAGTTAAACCAAAGCAGGAACTTGTAGGAATGTCAGTGCTGACTTTTCTGGAAGATGGATGGGAGAACTCTTCCTTTGTACCATCAGAAGGGCATGCCACCAGGTCTTCATGAAACAGCATTCCTGTCCTTATCCTCTCCTACCCAGTAACCCCATGAATATATCATTCTCCTTCAGAAGGACCAGACAAGCTTAAAAGTGGTAAAATTGTAGAGTAAACTTCCCTTTTTAAATACCAATTTCCTCTGAGCACCCCATGGAAGCACTTCCATGTGAACTCTGGGCTCTGGGAATGGATGGAGAGAGATGGTTGTAGCCTGTGGTTCCCTCATGGATTTCTGGAGTCTGAGCTGTCTAGTCATTGAGAGGGGGAGAAAAGCACCTTTTTTTTTAGAGGAATATCTAGAATGTAAAAGCCTGGTGTGAGAATAGAAGAGTTGTCTTCTGCCAATTCAGTGTACCTACAAAAGGGAGACAACTAAACCAAGCAACTTAATGTGGTCTGTATTAAAAAATAGAAAGGAGAAAATAGAAAATAAATAACTTGCTGTTTCGCAGCTGGAACATTTCCTCAGAGAGCTACCCAGAAACTTCTGAAGGGATTTTCCAGTAGTGTTTGGGGATGTGTTCAGACATGGTTGGAAACCAGAGGCTTGAACGTAGGGCCGAGGGAAGCACGTCAGTGCCCTTGGAAGTACTGACAGGCTCAGAGTTGACCAAAGCCACAAACAAATTTAAGGGGATGGGTAGGATCAGGTCTCAGAGCTGGGAACAGAATGTAGCTAGTGAGCCCTCACTGATTGTGCCTAGGACAATTGTAGAACAGTTTTATAATGTTCTACAATGTAAGATCTCTCTATCTTCAAACTCCCCATTTTTCTCATTTGCTGTAAATAAATTTTGTACATGCCAAGATTGTCAGATAAATGCCTGCTTGTTTCAGCCCAACATGTATTTAGCTGACTTCTAAGCCATTTTGTTCAAATGAGGGCACATTCATGGAATGAATCATAGAATAGTTTGGGTTGGAAGGGACCTTAGAGATCATTTGGTTCCAACCTCCTGCCATGGCAAGGACAATTGCCATTTATATTTATACTTACAAACATTGTCATTTATATTCTCAAATTGAGAAGATGATTGTGAAAGCTGACTCCAGTTTAACTCAGTCCTTTATTAAGTTTTCAGGACAGAGAATGTTCTTCATACTATGCGTAAAGTGATCTGTATGTTTTCAGTGTTGTATAAAAGCTGCTAATAATAATTCAGAGAAGCTTTTGAAAAGAAGTTCTGAATCAAGTGTAAACAAACTGTAAGTGAATACCAATTTCCTGGAGCAGCTTTTACCATTTTTAGATTCCTATCTTACGTAAAGGCTTAAAATATGCAACGATTTCATATAAACAGACATAAATACATGGAAGTTGGATACAAACTGCAGCATGAATTTGGAGTATGTGAGTATTATTTTGTAACTTAGTGTGTTTTGTAGAATGAAAAAGATGTTTCAATTGTACTCTGAACTGTGGAAAGCAGCAGAGTGAAGCTCTGAGCTGCTAAATCTAACCTGGAATCCTTCTGAACTCAATTTAGGTCTGTGGCCTTTGAGTCAAAGGTGTGATTGCAGCTTGTGTAGACCACATGCAGTTGCTGAGACAGCAAGAGCTTGAAGGAGAGGCTACAACCCCTCCAAAACAACCTGTAAGTGCAGCCTCCCTCATCTCAAAAAGACTGATGAGCCTGAGCTGAGCTTCATGGTGAAATGAATACCCAAGGAATCTGTTTTAAACTTGCATGAGCTGCAGGCATGGCGTTAGGAAACAGACAGATAATCCGTAGAGTGTAGAGGGAGGTTCATGCGCTAAATCCAATTGCTCAGAAAATGAGATTTGGTGAAAAATCCCCAGATTTGTTGTTTAATTTCTCTCATATTTGGGTTTATATCTGCCACCTCCCCTGAGCTTTTAAGATTGTGTTAAAGTTCAAACGTTTCTCTGCAACCACAACAGTTCGAGCTGTTTTGTTTTAAATGCAGGGAGAGAATCGCAGGGAGTTATGCTCCTGCCAGAGCAGGCTTTAAAAGAAGCCCCTGCTGGTATCATAACAACAGTGATAAAATTGTGAAATGAGTTCTTTCCTCTAAGCATGAATTGCTTGAACTTTACAGTAGTAGAAAACAGACTTCACTGGGATAGCAGAAGCTGTGGTTGTGTAAGGATAAACCACTAATTTTGCTGTCTGTTGCTTTTCATCAACAATAGTGTTCTGTCACCTTGAATTATAACTTGCAAATCTTATTCAGATTGAAGCTTAACTTTGAATTGAGACTAAACCTTTAGATGGGACCTCTATGATAAGTTTGCAGGCGGTACGATGTGTAATGCCAAAATAATATATAACAAAGCTATGGAATATGGTACTATTAGAGAACTGAGAACGTAGAGAATAACAGCCATTGAATTGCAGTAGTATTATGAAGAATTTCCACAACACTCTTCCTCCTCTGAGTCTCTGGAAGAACAGACTGTTTTTATGGCAGTGTGGGAACCAAATGAAACTGCTCTTGGGCCCTGAGAGTGGAAGGAGGACTGTGATGGACCTGTCTCCAAGGGCAGTTCAAAGAGTGCTGCAAAGGAAAAAACAATTCCAGGGGAGGGGAGATGGAAAGTGATACTGAGATATCAAGATCATGAGTGATCAGGAGAAGTCCCACGTCTCTTCCTATGTAACATCTAAGAGACATCAAGTAGAACTTAGAGAAAGCAGCTTCAGGCAAACACAAGGAAGCCAGCTCAGCACAATAAAGCCATGGAAGTATTTGCTGAGTGATACCATGGATGGTAAAGTGCTGCAAGAATTCAAAAATCATCAGAGATTCACAGAAGAAAAATTGATTAAGAGCTGGGAAGTATCCATTCACCAGCACTGGTGCAGGAAATCCCAGACTAGCACTTTGCTGGAAGTAGGAGGTACATTCTGGAGAACATCATTGGCTTGCAAGTTAGCAGGAGGTATGATATTTAATACCACTTAGTCTTACACAGTTTCTTAGGAAGGAGTTACAGGACACATTTGGAAACAGGATATTGAACTTTTATTTGGGAGTCTCAAAGTACTGAGAATATTTGTTCTTGTTGCAACTGGGGACCCTTGGGGCTTCACAGGCAATCAGTAGGCTCACAAATACTGCTGTCATATCTTTATCATCCTTAATTTAGACAGAAAAACTCTGTGTCTGTCTTGGCCCAGTGAGGACAGACATTTGCTGTTATGCATCATATAATATGAAAAAAACCCTCATATTTCTCCACAATTCCATCAGCACATCTCATTATTGCAGTGAGGAGTGGCTTGAAGCTTTGCTGTTAATGCAGTTCTTATAGCTTTCCTATATTATATTGTCCAAATATCCCATCAGTCTCCATGTATTAAATTCTCAGTTTCTTATTACGATACTTCTTCCATCTTCTGTTAGTTGGCATCAAAGCTTTTCAGACACTGGAGAAAATGTTTTCTTTTTCTAACTCACCATTTGCTTTAGCAGTATGGGGTTTGTGTTCGTTGTGATATTTTTAAGATATTTTCTTGGCATAATGACTGATTTGCAAGAAGTTGAGAAGATTCAAAAAAGCCCAAGATGGGAAATTAAATTTGATTTAATTTCTTGGCAATGTGAAAATTAATTTCCCCGGTCCTTCCACTTAACAGGGCAAAATTTCAGTCTGTTCCCAAGCTATCAACATTCTTGGGTCGTTCAGTGGCTGCAAATCCATTTCTCACGATCCATGTTATTGGGACAGGGTGAGAAGTGACCATGTAGGCTGCTCCATCCCATGCTTTTATTGCTGCTCTGACTAATGGGTGTTCAGAGACCCCATGCTAATGGGATGTTTTGCTTATTCATAAAATCTCGTCAGTGCCAATTTCTGAAGGAATGTCTTGGTCTACGTGCAGTGTTGAACCCAGAGGCAGGAATTTGGCAGGCCTCATAATAAGTCTGAGTATTGAGAATTGTTATGTCTTCCTCACCAATATTTCTAAATAATGGTTCATAATTAACTCTGGCAATCTCTCTTGTCCAAGCAAAATTCATCATTTTGTAATTCTCTGGGGCTTTTGCCAGCTTTCCCACGAGGAGTGTTTGGACTGTGTGTGAAGAGGTTGCAAGGCCAGCTGAAACAGGCAGCAGATGATTCTTCCAATTAGTGTGGAGCGAGTGTGATGCCCACCCTTGCTGGGAGTGTGCCTTTCCTACCCTGGCAGTGGGGCAGTCATCAGTCCCTCTTTGTAGTAGATAGCTCTTGGCCTCAGTGGAAAACAAAGCCATCAGGCTCTTCAGAGTTTACTGGTTTATCGTGGCACGCATGAGGCTTGAAATGCAGTGGAGGTGGATTTCAATATTCCCCTTGAGGAAAACCGATGCAATTCCCAGCATGGTAGGAATTTGCTTTCTATCTTTCTTGCCATCTTGTGGTCACCCTGTAGACTATTTGACATCTGTAGAGGACTTTTATTCTAACCCTTATGTTGGGAATGAAGTGGGTAAGATCACTCACTATTCTTCAGGAGAAATACAGACATTGTATTTCAGGACATTGGCCTCAGAGAAGATAGTGTGTGTTTCTTTGGATGGCTCACAATACCCATGCATGTCCATCTGGTCTGCATTTTTACCAGGCTTGCTTCTGCAAAACAAAGTTACCACATGTCTTTAGAAGGATGGACTGAGAAAAAGATCTTAGAGTTTCTATCTCCATTACAGGAAAATGCTGGACTCAAATGCTGACTCGAGATGGAAAAATCCCATGTGCACTTGGGCCATGTGCAAAGGATTTGTGAGTCACATGGAATTTACACGTCACTTGCTGAACTCAAAGCCTGGAAAGGACTAATCTTCTATTAATTTATGTAAACAGGAAGCTGTGTTTGGCCATTTGGATGTTCTTAAGCTGCACACTTTACCCCTTTAAAATGTTAGATTTCCCTAGAGAACAGCAATGTCCTGTCAGCATGCCAGTCCTGCTTTGTATTTCATACCTGTACATTGACTCTGCCTGCATGCCCAATTCCCTTGCCTAGGTTTGCATTATTTTATCTTTCAATTGGAAAACTACGTACATCTGTAAAAACAGAGTGTAATATATGGCAGTGGTCTGCTACTGTATTCATTTGAATTAATGTCCCTTAAAGTGCAAGGGCTGCAGAATTCATGCATTGCAGGATGGCAGAACTATATGCATTTAAAAACAACAAATCCTGGTTTTATAAAGGCTGATTTATTACTTGTTCCAGGTTCATTTAATTTTGGTTGTGCAATGAGAGGAAAAGTGGTGGCAAAACTTAGATTATCAGTCTGAATTCACAGACTGTACAATCTTGTTTTTGTTGCCTTTCTACCAACGGGAATTCTCTATGTTCACATTCTTGATACTTCTCTTCTTCCTTGAGGAAACACAGCTGTGGAGCAGGAGCTGTGATTGTATTGCACTTCTGAGGAGGGCAGGGGGAATTGGGTTGCACTGGATGTAAATGTGATTGTGTTGTTTCTGCCTGTCAGGAATAAGTGTTTTATCATATCAGTTACCATCTGTTTTCCCATTAATCAGGTTTTTCTGCCTTGAAAATGACCAAAGCCAAAGGTCCCAGCCACAAGTACATGAAGATTAATAGCAGGTGTAAAGTCAACCCACTCTGAAGCTGAGTGGCTGCTTTTTTCCTTAAAATATGATGACTTATTTACTTGGTGTAAAACTTAAGATTTCTTTAACAATGCTTGAGGATGGTTTATTTGAAGAATACAAAAATTTGGTCAAAACTCCCTGAAATTGTGAAGTTACTGGGATTTAGCTAGAGCATCTCAAGCCTCTGCCAGAATGGTCTTGTCTGGCAGTGAAGTGAGTGTAGTTGCTGAATGTTCGTCTGGGTAGGATTAAGTTATGACAAACAAATTCCTCTTTCAGATGAGCATAATCCCCAGCACTTAGTGAGCTTTAATTTATGCGTATCAACTTTGTGGAACTGGTTGATTCATTTACTTCTGCTTTTTCTGCTCATCTTTTTGGCTTTGGAGCGTGATGCCTCTTTATCTAGTAGGAAGCCTGCAAAGCTAGGATTTCTTTCCAAACTGCTTCAAGCACCTTAAACATGTCTCAAATGCAGCTCTCATCATCCACATTTCCCCCTTTCATATATTTTGAGATCTGCTTTCCTGGTTGGTGCTCGCAATCCTGTTTTTAAATCAGTTGCAGCAACATCTACATGGTGGAGTGGAGTGTCCTCTTTCTACATAATCTGGTTTACAAAAAATGCTGGCACAGATGTCACTGATGGCTGAGAATGGGGTCACCTCAGCCCCTCACCTCTCTCTTCCTTGATCACAGGTGAGAGGCTCCTCTGGGTTCAAAGCTTTCCCCACCTGCTCCTTCAGGTAGTGTAAAACTCATTTCCAGAGAGGAGATCAGAACTTTGTCTCTGTTCTGTGAAACTCCCCATAGAAACTCATTTTCTAATAATGATGTAAGTTGACTGTTGCTTAGAGATGGTCTTTCCCTTTATCTCTATACAAACAAAAATAAGCCACAGAGTGTGTTAATGCCCAGAGTAGGTGTGTGTTAGAGAGAATAGTGACAGTGGAGAGCATTGACCTGAAATTGTGAGTTACAGGGCTGATGCACACTGTGAGCAGAACTATGTGATACACATATGGGGCCCAGTATGTAGTTTCCATTTACTTGGTAATTTTCTTCTTATGTTTTTCTCCCCTCCTTTTGCTTTCTATCACTAAAATTAAAATTCTTGGAAGGAGGAACAAACCATTTTCTTTGGAGCCAACAGCAACACCATGGGGTTTTTCTTTGGGTTTTGGCAGTCTTGCTAGCACTTTGGATTTCGATATCCTGTACCTACTAGATATGTTTAAATATGTAGATATTAAAATAGCACAAAATGTATTTTGTCTGTTTCTGTTCATCTTTAAAACAATGTGCAGCTGTTGAACTGCACATGAGTGTTCCCTTGCTGTGGGTCATTCTTGATGGATATGTTATTGCTGTGCCAGGCAGTGATCTCTGAGAATAGCAAGATGGGCTTGGTTCTCTCTCCTTTAAAGACATAAGATTAATAAGAATGTATGATTAATAAGAATTAATAAGGTATGTATGTGGTGAGAAAGAAACTTTGAATTATGTTCTTGGTCTGGTCAGTTTCCATGACTTTATATTTCCTGTGATATAAATTTCTTGTTTCTAAAAATTCACTGGTGGCAGCTGCTTAACAAATCACTTGTGACATTTTGGTTGAAACCCTGTTCTCCTCCTCACCACTCCATCCTTTTCTTTTGGACCTTTATGCCATTTACTGCAGGTTCTGCTTTCTCTCTCCTTCCACCTTTGCCATATCTCTCCTCTCCTCTCCTCTCCTCTCCTCTCCTCTCCCCTCTCTCCT